>CAKKOB020000399.1:37931-54368 GCA_918844115.2 Phlebotomus perniciosus | reverse complement strand
GATAATCCTCTTGATGGCGTCAATAGCATCAATTTGATCGCTTTTCCGGTGAATTAAAGCCCTCAAAATGAGAGAATATTTGTTGAAATCCTCCTCAACCTTTAGCTGTTCAATGAGTTTCCCCTCCACATCACCTTGATCCATGAGATGCGTCCAGCAGATGAGAGCTGGGAAGAAGGTGGATTCTTCAGCTAAGAATTTCTCAATATCTTCGCATTTCAACGGAAGTGGATAGCTCTTCCACTCGGCGAGGGTTAATCCGTCTCTTGAGAGAGGAGATTTCATCTGAACCACCAAAGTCAGGAGTTCCAGAACTTGCTCACTCATCCCAAACCTCAAGATCGTGTCCAGGAAGTGAGGAAGAATGAGTGAATCGAATTGAGCGGTTTTAACAGTTGCTGTGACGAAACTATTGACAATGCTGAAGTGTTTGGTGAGGAAAACAGCCCTGACCAGGTTGGTGGCTTCATGGAGAGGCAAGGTGATGTGTCGCCCTGTCAGGAGGGTCTCCACGAGGAGGATCAGCGAGAATGAGAAGTCTTCAATGTCTCTCTCGAGGAGTTTCTCAACTGCCTGACACAATTCCTGTGGATTCTTCAGGAAAATATCCGGATAGCCGCGTGATAGACTCTGCAGGAGATCTATGAATGACTTGGAACTCGCCGGTGTCTCCTCCAGAGCCATAATCCTCCTCAGATGCTTCATAAACACCCTCCAAAGAACATCTGTATTATCCCGAGTCACGACGCCTTTGAAGCAGAGGATCATCTCCGTCAGCAGCCCATAGATGATGAACTGATTCTCCTGGCGGGTGTGCAGAGCGTCCAGGAGAACAGTGAGGAATTCCTCAGTGCAGCTGTGAAGTCCTCCCGCTGCCCCGCGGATCATTTGGAACAACAACCGAGAGCAACTCACTGTGATTCCCTCGTGAAGCTTCACAAACTCCACTACAGCACTGATACATCGCTCCCGGTCCCGAATGTCTCTGGCGACGTAAGCAAAGCACTCAATGGCAAAGTTCTGGACATGCTCCTTGACTGTCTCCTTGAGAATCGGCAGGATGAGATTGAGAACAATCTCTATGTCCTTCTTCAGGTGCCGCTTGAGGTGTTTGAACAAGTAAGCCAAGCAGATGAGCGTCCACTCCACCACTTCCGCGTCTGTGCTGTGCAGGAGCTGCAAGAGTCGCTCCAGGAACTTCGGTAAAACCTCACAGAAGTCACTTTGCAGCTCCTTGGCGAGTATCGCTACGAATTCCAGCAGTGGCTGTAGAGACAAGTGAGTCGCTCGCCCCAAGCAGTCCAGCAAGTGCTGGATGACAAAGTCCTTCCGGTGCAGCAATTGCGGAAGCGTCACAATCTCCCGGACGCCCTTGTGAAACACTTCATACTCATCTGTGAGATTGAGGGCGCGCCACTTGGTGACGGCAGCAGCAAAGTAGGACTCATTCTCACCCAAATCCTCCTCATATTGGTAGTCAATGTGATAGAGAATCGCCTTCCGGACATCAATTTCCGCCACTCGATCGGCAAAGGATTTGTGCTGGAGGAGAAAGCGCGATAATCAGGGGAAGTTCAATGGGAATTTGAGGAATTTCTCAGGAAATACCTTGAAAGAGTTCGCAGCTTTATGTTTCTGCGGTTTATTCTTCATTTTCAGGGGTTTTTCACAAAGAAAATCACGGAAAATTGGAGCACATTTGCTGCGTAAACAAAAACTGAAACACGTGTTACTGACAGCTACTGCGATGCGAGCGCCACCTATCGGTTGGTAGTGGAAAGCCTATCGGGCAAAATAAAAAAAATCAAGGAGTCTTTATCTAAAGATTTATTAGATAAAAACATTTCCAAACTTGCTAAAAAACACAAAAGAAAATGAAAAGTAAAAATCATTTGATTGTTTTTCAGAATTTTTAAGAATTTATTAAACTACTAGTTTTAACATAATATCTTATAAATATATAATTATCCATTTACATATATGTATATATTACATACATATATATAATTATTTCTTATCATTTATCATTCGTTCTGTATCTCAGTAATAATTATAAATACAATTAACAATTTTTTTCATCATAGACTTAAAAAAAGGTTTTATTTTCATCTTGATTTTAATGTAATTAATAACTTGTTTCAATTAATTATTTTGTGTACTAAACTGTGTGTGTATTGGTGTTGAATTAACTTATTAATTTTGATTTATTTTCCTTCATCGAAACTTTTTATTCTCTTTACAAAAAATTTATTATGCGGTCCTATAGGTGAAATAATAATTTAAAAAAACAAATTTAAAAGTATTTTCATCCTGGATAATCGCATTACTTTTTTATCAGTTACTTTAAAAAAATCTCCCCAAATGATTCGTATTGATCTTTATTTTTCTTTCATATTTTTTTCATCATCTATTTAGTTATTTCTTCATTTACTTTTTCTCACTACAATGAATTAGTAAATATTGTAAAAAAAAGTGCGAGATCAAATAACTCATTTTCAGTTGATTTGTACTCTCAAGGTAATTAAAATTAATTTTTTTCCTCTTTTTCTCAATATTTTTTCCACCTTTCTCTTTTTTCTTAATTGTGTTCTGTAAAACTATTATCATTTTTTTTTAGTAATTATTTGTTTTCTATTTATTACAAATGTTTTGTTTTTATTTTTTTCTTTTTGCTATTATTATGAAAAGTATTTCTTGTTGTTTTTTTTTCTTAAGATTACATTCGTAATATTTCTTGTTTTTTATTTATTATTCTTCATTTTAACAATCACACAAAATTTTTATATCATTCTTCTTCTTCCTACTATTTTTTTTTAATTTTTATTCATGCCTATTTAATGTTTTTCATGTGGATTTCGTGTAATTTCTTGCAATTAATTTCTGTTGAGTGTTGCTATTTTTTTTCCTTTCCAATAAAAACAAAAGAAATTGTCAAAAATAAATTTCACGCGAAAATTCGATTTCGAAAACAACTTTTCGGAATCCCAATTGGCTGCAGGGGCAACTTCGAAAAGCACTTTCGAAGAGATTTTTCGAATTTTCGGATGAAATAGCGAAAAGTTTATTTTCGGATGAGACAATCAGTTTCTCTTTTACCATTTTTTTTTGCTTTCTGCAGTAAATTTCCCAAAATATTTACAATGAAATCTACACGAACAAATGTCTATCTATATTTCTATTGATTTATTTTCCACTTTTCCATCTATTTCTATTTTTTCATCGTCGATTCACTCAATTGATATTTTTTCCAATATTTTTTTTTGTTCTGTGTCACTTCCTACGAAAATTGGGATAAATTTATTTTTATTCTCTGTTACCATTGACTTTTTAAATATCCTTTACAAATTATTCTTTTTTTCTTTTTGTGTAATTGTAGTCCTTTCTCAAAATTTTATCCACTATTTCTTCATTATTACAGGCTGATAAAACATTGAACATTTATCGATAACTATTTTATTAAAAAGCAAAATTTCATCCATTTTTTATTCTATTTCTCAATTTCTTTTACGTCATCAATTTTTTTCTTGTAAATCTTTATTTTTTTCATCCTTTCGATGGAGAGTTGGAAGGAAATGAATGTGATTAACTTTTTTCTCCTCTCACTGCTCTCTACTCTACCTACAAAGTTGTTTTATCTTTTTTCTTTAAAAAAAAATGAGGTTATATTGCAAAAATATTCTCTTCCATATCTAACCATTGTTATTCTTTTAGCCTCATAATCCTCTTCTTTCTCTTTCTTTCTTTCTTGCACTTTAATTCCATTTCTTTTTCTCACCTAAACAAAAATTTGACAGCTGAAAACTAAAGCTCTAAAAAAAGCATGACTTTGACGGGACCACATTGAAAAAACAAAAAAAATACAATTTTGTTTTCACCTTTTACTTCGTAAAACAAAAAAAATATACAATAAACAAAAAAGTACAATTTGGTGGGTGAAAAACGAACACAAAATTTATGATAAAAAAATTTCTTTTTCATCCCCAATTTTTTATCTCTATACCTCATTTTATCTTTTCTTTATCAGATGCGTCCAAATAAACCCTATTCTCCTATCTCTATATCAAATAAGATTTTTCTTCTTCCTTTCATAAATTAGTTATATCGAATAAAAGCAACAACACAATTTTGATTATTCTTTATCTCAATGTTTTCTGGATGCAAAAATTTTGATATTTTTTTCTTTTTAGGAAATTGTGTGATTTTTTTACATGGAAAACAATTCACCATCCACACACCACGTTAAAATTATTGCAGATGTTAATTACAATTTCACTTTGTTACCTTCAAACATTTTGTCATCCTTCACCCCCATGAGAAATTCTGTACATGAAAACAACAATGATGTAGGCAACGGCCTAAGGGATGAGTTAAAAAAAGGAAGAAAAAAAGTTTCTCGTTTGGATTCGAACCCGGCTCCCCCACAAAATCTGTTTCAATTTGGTTTTAAAAGCAGCAAGTTCGATCCTCGGGTCAACCAACGATTGGATTTTTTTCATAGCTAAATTGGTCGAACAGCGTCTATTCAAGGAAGCTTTCATAAAAATAGCAGCTCACACAACGAATTTTAATAAAAGATTTCAGGTTATGTTTAAAAATTCAAATTTCTGCAATGAAGAAACACTTGCAAAGAAAAATTTAGGTTAAAAAGCCATAAACCTTTAACAAAAGTCTCTTGTTTAAATGCTTAGCAAAATCGCATTTCGTGAGCTTTTAAAGAGCAGGGTGGTGACCTAAATTTGAAGGGACTCGGGTTCGAATCTTGGGACGAAAAAATTTTTTTAAACATTTTTATCCAACTCAATTTCGATTTTTTACTAGAAAACGTTTTAGATTTCACAACTTCAATGATCAAACTGCAATTTTGAATCATCAAATACGATGACTTTTGATTCAGATTATTATTTTTTACAATTACTGAAAAAAATCATTGAATGTTTCGCAAAATATGCTTTTTAAAACATCAGAAACCGCGATCCCTGTTTCGTGTGATCACTAAAGTGTTAAGGAAAAAAATAAAATGAAATCCTGAAATACAAAATTTGTGTTTTGGTTTTTCAACATCCAAAATGACACCTTTTACCAATGATGGTTAAAAACAGTGGGTTTTTTTATCAATGTTAAAACTTTTTGATGATCGTCTCAGGGGTGTGTAAGGGATGAAAACAATCTGTGAATGTGATGGATGTGAGTTGACGCTCTCTCTCTCAATTTGCCTTTCAATCTCTCAAAACGAATTTCATATAAAAAATAGTTTTTATATCTATCCTAAATGAAAGAAATTTTAGGGAGCCAATTTTTGAAAAATTTGAAAATGCCTAAAAATAATTTTTTAAAAATATTTTCTTCTCCTAAATTTATTTTTTTTTGTTCACCTAAATATTTTACAGAAATTTATTCAACATATCAAATATGTTTTTACTTTTTCCAACGTAAAAAAGAGATTTTGTTAGACTTTGTGACTTGCACAAGACAGATTTTCTTCTGATTTATACATTTTTTTTTTTCATTTTATAGCACACTAATCTTTTCTAATAATTAATTAAAAAGAAAATAATTTATGTTTTTTTTCGGTTTGCATTCACTGTGAGGCGAGTTACGGGCAGAAACTCACGTCGGATCGTCGTGGGTTGGTGTTCAGGTGCATGTCGAGCGATATTTTTTTCATTTAGGACGTCAAGACAATCCCTATCCAGTGTCTCACACTGTTTCACAATAATTTCTCTCTATATCAACACAGTTGAAGACTCATCGAGCATTTAAGCTTGCACGGGTTTGTTTTTTTTGTTTTGTTTTCTCTCAGAAATCGCTAAATCTATTTTGTTGATGTTTTTTTTGTTTCTTTTTTTTGTATCCTTATGAAATCTAATTGACTTTATCTTGAGAGTGTGTATTGTTTTCTCAATGTTTCTTCTTTTCTTTTTCTCAATTTTTTCTTTGTGATGTTAATTGTGGGTCACAAATACGTTGACTCGCCTGGAAATATGTCACAATAAAGGGTCACAGTGAAAAAGGGCGTTTCAAAAACAGGTTAAGTATAAATATTGGTCGTTTTCTTATTACAAAGAAAAAAACAAGGAATTTTAAAAGAAATATTTAAAGAGAATTATTAGACAAATAAAACTTCTCGATTAAAATTAAATAAAGAATATTAATATTAGAAAGAAAGATAGAGAAATTGTCTTCTTGTTTTGTATTTTTTCTTTTTTTCTTTAGAAATTTGTTGCAATTATACTTTTTTCATAATTTTGTTCGCGATTATCAAATTTTGCGTCACTAAAAAAAAACTCTCTCTCTCCCTCTTTCTATTCTTCAGCATCTTGTTAAGCCTGGACTAGATTATTGTGAGAATCCTGCGAATATACACCACCTCCACTGACGTCAGACTCCGATAGGAGTCTGTACCGTCCAATTGGACTCTGTGGTGTGGATCCCACTAATGTCCATCAAATCATTATGCCAGAAAAAAATCACAGTGACGGATAAGGAGGTTTGCAACACGAAAAGTGTGGCAAAAAGTTTTTTTTATCAAACAAAACGAGAGACATGGCAAATATCAATTCATTTTGTCCAAAAGATTGATTTTTGGACACACATAAATATATATTATTTTTAGAGAAACAATATTTTTGTTTCGGCGCACACAAACAGCAGCAGAGAGAAGCAGCATGAAAGACAATAAAAAAGGAAAAAAAGAATGTCAATGATTAATGTTAGGAGAAATATTAATATTACAATGAATACAAAGTGTAAAAAAATTCTATTGTGAGCAATGTGAGATGATATTTTGTTTTGTTTCTCTTAAATCTATGACAATAATGCGGGTGAGATAATAAAAAAAATATAGAAAAAAACAACATTTAAAAATATACAAATGTGTTGGCTGAAAGAGATGAATATGGTTAATGTTAAATGGTTGAAAATCAGAATAAAAGTTCATTATAGAGACTTGAAAATCTGGTTTTTGGTCAGATGGAGAGTCTTGCGAATTTCAATGGAAAAATAGAAAAAGTTGCCATGGGAAAACCATGAGATTTTTTGTCATAAGAAATTATAAGCAATTTGTCATAGGAAAATTATTAGAAATTTATCAGAGGAAAACTATGAGAAATTTGATATAGGAGAACTATGAGAAATTTTACACAGGAAAACCTAAAAACCATGAGAAATTTGACATAGGAAAGCTATGAGAAATTCGACATAGGAAAACTATGAAAAATTTGCTCATAGGAAAACTATGAGAAATTCGACATAGGAAAACCATGAGAAATTTGTTCATAGGAAAACTATGAGAAATTGGTTCATATGAAAACTATGAGAAATTCGACATAGGAAAACTATGAGAAATTCGACATAGAAAAACTATGAGAAATTCGACATAGGAAAACTATTAGAAATTGGTTCATAGGAAAACTATGAGAAATTCGACATAGGAAAGCTATGAGAAATTCGACATAGGAAAACTATGAGAAATTTGTTCATAGGAAAACTATGAGAAATTTGTTCATAAAAAAAACTATGAGAAATTCGACATAGGAAAGCTATGAGAAATTGGTAGGAAAACTATGAGAAATTTGACATAGGAAAACCATGAGAAATTCGTCATAGCAAAACTATGAGAAATTGTCCATAGGAAAAGTATGAGAAAATTGTCAATAGGAAACCTATGAGAAATTAGCGCATAGGAAAACTATGAGAAATTCTTATAGAACTATGACAATTGATGAATCCTATGACAAATCCTCATAGGAAAACCATGACGACCATGACGATTGTCTATCAAGTTTGACCGCCAAGAATTTTTCATCTCTTGATGAACTTTCCTTCTGTTTACTCTTATTATGATTGCGATAAAATGTGTAAAAGAAAACTCATGAATATTAATTTGATCCAAGCTTCCAAAAAGCGTCTCAATTGTTTTTAGTTCGTGAGTAATTTGATGAGATGAGTCGAAATTGAAAAAAGCTTCCTTTTTGTCTTTCGATTCTTTTTTTCTATTTATATGATTTTCCTCCAACTCAACCTCTTATCAAATTTTTCACTCATTTTCTTTACTTTAGCGAAAATTCTACTCATCATATTTTCTCTCTATCGCACTGATAAGCTCGGGAAATATATTTTCTACTATTTATTATATATAATTTCTTGGCAAAAGAAATTGGATTTGACGATGCTAAGAGTCTCTCTTTTTCCTTTTCAAAATTTGTTCATCCATTCACATCGAATGTCTGAGTTTTTTGTGAATTTTGTGCGTTTCAGATTGATTCGAAATCCTTATCTCATGCACATAATTTTCTCCTAAAGAACCTACAAATTTACACTAACAAAAAGCGAGAGAGATTTCTTTCATTAATTCTTTTCATTTTACCTAAATACCTAAAATTCAGTGTCAACAGTAAAGCATGAAACATTAACATATCGCTTCACAATGAAGGATTTTCGAGTGAAATCTTCTTTCCTTAATTTCTTTCTTTCTTGTTTTTTTTCCTACTAAATTAGAAGCTCTATTTACTTCGTTTTCAATTCACACAGAAAATCACACAGAAGGAACAATTTTCTTCTCTCTCTCTCTCTCTTCAAAATTTAATCAGTGTGACTTTTCTACGTGCTCAGAATGAGTGAATAGTTTTTTATTACCATAAACTACATGTTACATTTTTTGTTCAAAAATTTTTTTCTTTTTTTTGAAATTGTTCGTCAATCTTCGAGGGAATTATTTCTGGGTGTGAGATAAAGTCATCCTCGAAGAGAAGAGTAAATTCATAAATAGGGAGAAAATTGTCAAATTTTCTCATGTAAAGTATTAAACCTCAGTTTTTTCTTTTTGTTTAAATTTCTTCATCTAATATTCACAGCCATTTACACAAGAAACAGTTAAAATTGTTTTCTACATCTTCTCTATCTGGTTCCACCTCAAAGAGACATTAAATTTACATAATTTCTAGTTTATTTTAACAACAATCTCTCATGTTTCTTCTTCTTTTTTTCTCTCCCCTCCCAAAAAAACACATCAATTCATCAGATTTTTATCTCCTGCAATTTAACCATCATTTTCTCTACAACAACACACCAAAAATACCTTCTTTTGGAAATTCCACTCAGAAAATAAAAATTTTCAAATGAATTTTGGGGAAAAAATAAAAGGGTCTCTGAGGAAATTTTCAAGAGGAATAATTAAAAAAAAAAGGGAAAAGAGTGGAAAATCTCTTTATGTCGCCTGGAAAACTCCCTCGCTGTGAGGAGATAAAACACTCATCTGACGATTGTTCGTCTCCACCATCGTCTGGTGTTTATTGTCTACAGGAGAAAAAGTCATTTTCAATTTACCAAAAGAAAACGAGATTTCATAAGGACGACAAATAATCCATCAATTCGAATTACATTCAATACCGCTTAGAAGCAGCTAATAAAAAAATCAAACGCAAGAAAAATAAACAATCAAGGAAACCTCACTTTTAAAAAGTAAATTTTATAGGACATTTTTTATAGGACTAAACAAGTTTTACAGAACAAAGTTGACGAATTTTATAGGAAGAGGAAGAAAAACAAACTCATCCTATAAAATATTATAGACTTTTATATGAAGATAAACTGACTGATCATTGCTATTTTATGGTAGGTACAGATCATTTTTATAGGACATTTTATTTTTTTTTTATAGAAAACAAGTTTTATAGAACAAAGTTGACGAATTTTATAGGAAGAGGAAGAAAAGCAAACTCCCTATAAAATTTTATAGATTTTTATAGCAAGATAAACTGATCATTGCTATTTTATGGTACAGATCACTTTTATAGGTAAAATTTGGTGAAATTTTTATAGCAAAACAATTTTTATAGCTCAGTGAGGTAACCTTGATTATAAAAGAAAAAGAAAATAATGGCTGAACATCAGGAGTAAATCCAGCCTTTGCATCGATGTGAAAAGATTAAGTCAGAGAGAAACACAAAACGTGAACAACTACACTAAAATCTAGTTTTTTAATGAGTTTGATGAGTTTTTTTGCAAAAATAGAAAAATAATAAAAAAAAGAGCACACATATTATAGAATCCAATTTCTTTTGCCAAAAACCTCGCTCCCTCTAAGAATCCACAAAAAAAATAATAATTAAAAAAAAACAGAAAGATTCCTAAGTTTTTCCCCATTTCTTCTTCTTCTTCACCGCCTTCTCGGGAGACTTGCGACCGGCCGTTCCGGACGCACTATGCTTAATCACGTACTGCAGCTCTTGTCGCAATTCACGAAATGTGAACGGAGCCCGCGTGCGATTCGGAATCTTATCCTCATCGTCTGTGGCATCGGGTGTCTTGGAGGTGGAGGGCGGAGGAGACGGAGGCGTCACATTGAAGCCAATTGAGTGAGATTCGAGCGGTTTAGCCACCAGTCTCCGGCAATTCTCCTCCACTCGTCCATTTCTCTGCTGCTGTTGTTGTTGCTGCTGCGCCGTCATGAGATCCGTGGCACTCTTGCACGGTGATCCAACACTCAATTGCTTATCGCACAGCGAAGAATAAAAGTCTGTGCTGTCGAGACTCTCCGAATGCGTCGGCCTGAACACAACACTCTTCGCCAGAGTCTCCCTAAAGTCCGGATCACTTCGCATATTGGACAACCAACGTATCTTATGACTCCGACTCTGATGCGTCGAAGTCGGAGATCCAGCCACAATTTTAACATTTGACGACTTCACCTTGAACTGTTGCGGTGTCTTCGACCGTGATCGTCGTCGATCCTTGCGACGCACAAAAGCCCTCCTTGTCTCCATCGCCTCCTCCACCCCCGCCACCCCCTCGGCATCACCACAAATCGGCGGGGCAAAATCATTGGCCAACACAACATTTGACACGATATCAGAAAGGAAATGTGATGAGGTGTAATTGAACAAACTACTTGATGCATTTGCAGTTGCTGCTGTTGTTGGTGTCGACAACTCACCAGATTCCCAGCCATCCTCCTCAGTGGACGAATCTGTGCACGATGCCTCAGAACTTTCGGACGGTGTATGGGCACCAGGATGGGAATTGAGCGTCGCCACAGATGGTGTGTTGTTCTGCGAATTCCGATGGTTCACATGGTGGAGATTGTTGCTTGAATGATTGTTGTGATGGTGACTTGTGCCACGGGCATCATAAGAATCGGAAGGTATCCGTTGTAAAATTACTTGTACCTAAAAAAAGAGGTTGGAGTCTTGGGTAAATACAATTCTAGAAACAGGAACAATTTATAGAATAGTAATAAAAAGCTTAAACTAAACGTTAAAACGCTTTAAACAGCTTAAAATGCGGTTTAAAGCAATTAAACGCGGCTAAATGCGTTAAAACGCGATTAAACCACGTACAATTTTTAACGGCTTAAAATCTTCTTTACGGCAATTGAACTACGTTAAAACGCTTCGCTTAAAATTGCGATAAAAGGCGAGTAAACGTCTTCTAATGTGTTTAACCGGCTTAAAATGCTTTTTAATGCAATTGAACTACGTTAAAAAGGTTTTAAGTAGTTTAAAGTGCGTTTTAACGCAGCTAAACGCGTTAAATTGCAATTAAACGCGTTAAAACGTATTTAAAGTACATTAAAACACCTTTTAACTGCTTAAAATGCATTTTATGCCAATTAAATTATGTTAAAACGCATTTTAACGGTTAAAAATACGTTTAAACGCAAATAAACAGTTTTTAAACGCATTTTAATGCGTTTTAACGCAATTAAACGCGATAAAATGCGTTTAAACGCAATTAAACGCATTAAAATGCGTTTTAAAACGCTTTCTAACGCTTTGAACCGGCTTAAAATGCGTTTTACCGCAATTAATAAAGTGTTTTTTGCGGTTTAAAAAGCGTTTTAACGCAATTAAACGCGTTAAAATGCATTTTAACGCAATTAACTGGTTTAAAACGCTTTAAACGGTTTGAAATGTGTTTTAACGCATAATTTAACGCGATGAAATGCGTTATTATGCCTTTTATCGCTTTTTAACGGTTTAATTTGGTAAATCGATAATTAAAACTGAATTCTAATCGTGAAAGCGGGTTGGACTATCTGAGTTTGATCCCTTTTTCGAAGAAAATCCGGATTATCTGTAGCGTATAAACGTGGTCAATGACTTAAAATTGGAGAATTTTATTAAAGTGTTTCGTAAGGCAAGACTTGGCCCTAATTTCAAACAATGTTATAGATATCTTTTTCATTTGGCAAAATTACTCGTTAAGGATATTTTCATATTAATATTGACTTACCTCAAAATCAGGTGAAAATGTTTTATTTTGTTTATCTTTGTGAGCGTCATCTAATTCAAATTTCGTTAATCGATAGACTAATTTAGAGGAATCTCCTTCCGCTGGAATATTTCCTGTAAGAACAAATCAAAAAATCCAATAAAACATCTTCAAAATATTTAATCTCTTTATAATTAAATAAATACCTTCCGTCTCCTCATTGACGAAATACGTGTTGAACCAGAAATGAAACAGTTTCTCCTTCTTAATCACGCCTTTGTTGTAGAACTCAACCTGAATATCACCAGACAGGGGAATGCAGCGATCCAGCTTGATCACAATTTGTCCATCACCATTCCCTTGCGATCGCCTCACGTCCGAAACACTGTCCCGATGCAGCTTCTTGCCGCTCCCATCCGATATACTAAAATACATGCTCCCCTGATGGCTATTAAGTAATGGCGGTGGTGATAATTTTAACTCACAAATCTGCAAAGGATATAAAAATTGCCCATCATTCATCAATTGCAATTTAGAATTGATGGATTCTCTCGGCTCAGCTGTTTTCTCTCACTCTCTCATTCTCTCGGTCTTTCACAATTTCGTATCGATTATTTATTTTGAAATTTAATATTCATTTCTCGTCATTCACCATCACAAATGAATGGCGGGGGAATGAGAGTCTCAATTCATTTGCTATTCAGCTCATTAAGTGCACAAATGAAGGAAAAATAAATGCAGAGAGAGAATAAATAAATTGACATTTTATAAAATGGCAAAAAATGATTGATTAGATACTTATTAGATTTTTCTTCTCATGGCCATATATTGTAATAATTCTCATGAGAATGGGAATCTTTACCAAGTCACAAAATATGAAAGAAAAAAAAAGCACTTACCAACAGCTTTACTTCACTATAAGGTCGACCCGACTTCAGTAGACGTGAATAATATTCAACATATCGTCGCTGTGACGGTATCGTGACTCCCTTTTCGTCATGGGTCCGTTTCTGTCCATAGAAACTAAGTGCATCCGCCGCCGACGTGAATCTTCTCACGTGGAGCAAGTAGCAGCAGATCATTGTACCTGGTGGCGCAAAGTCACAAAAACCCCATCAGTTTTTTCATCATCATCATAATTATTAATTGATTTTATACATTGTCTGAGCAAATACAGTCCCATGTTTATTAATTTACTCATTATAATCGCTTTCGCTTTGATTATTAATTAAAAAAAAGTCTATATATAAAGATATTTCTTTTGAACACCTCTCTTCTTGACGTCCCAACCTTTTGTCATCAACTTCATTTAGACGGAGACATGGCAACAATTTCTCATCGTGGATTTCTCACACAGACCGCCAACCATCGTATATATACAAAAGTGGCAAATCAAATAGAATAATGTCGCGCAATCCACTATGTAGTGTCGCAATTTGTTCGCAATTAATGTGAAATGACTGAAAAATTACCGATTTACGACTTCTTACATTGATTTAAAGAAAAAAAAATCATAAATATCCACAGTAAACAATTTGCTTTAATAGTAACTTGTTTTCAATCCATTAAAAAACATTTAAACTTCCAAAAAAGATTGAAAATTGCATTTCCCTACAAATAGTTGTAAATCGGTCATTTTCTAGTCATCTACCAAAATTAGACCCCATAACTTTGACTTTTCTACAAAAATCATATTCTAAACATTTTTCTATAACCTGCAGCTGCAATAACCTCTATCATTCCCACTAATTGCTTTCCAATCGCATTGATTAGCTGCTGTAAAAGTTCTCTCCCAAGTATTATGGGCCTGATAGCACAGACCCTTTTCACCTCAATAGCACTTCGTGGACACTGATTAGATTTCCACCTCGAGAGATACAGCACTCGAGTGTGAAGTGTGCGAAATTGTGTACATACAGCAACAAAAAGAATTTATATCAAAAGAGTCATCATTGTATTAAGTCGCGTGGTAGATTGTTGTATGTCTCATACTCTATCTCTTTTCCTTATCTGACTTGCCCCCCTTTGGACGCCTTTGCGTCCCAAAGCAACGGGCTTCCCATTATCACCACACTTCACGATAAAAAAAAACGTATATATAGTACATTATATGTATAAAAGTGTAATAATTCATTTTGTAATCTCTCAACTGAAATCAATGAAATTTTGCCCCGCGCGCGGTGAAAATTTTTATACCCGGAGTCACACAGACGCCAGAAACAGCGAATAAAGACAAGTCTCAAGCTTCAATACAGTATTGAGTGATTTTTGATGTGACAAGATGAAAAAAATTCTAATATTTATTTTCACACATTAGATAAAAATTTCCCCAATATTGAATTTCCACCCAGAGAGACTTTTTATATTTCTCGCCTCTCCTCTTATATTCTCGCGCTTGTCTGCACAATTTTTTTTGTCTTGTCCCATATACAGAATTTTGCTGCTGACATTTTATCGTACGATGGGACAAAAAAGAGTGTCTTTTCTTTGTCATTAGATATTATGCAAAAGAAAAAAGAAACATATGATAAATGATGGCCTTGATTGAGAACAAATTTGTTCCATACAATAAACTCGCGCGCCCCAGACATTTTGGCCCATTCCACCAATTAATAGGTAAACAACAAAAAATTCTGCACTGCAATTCAACAATAGACCCGACTAATCCATCATCAACGCGGTGAGAGAGAACAGAATGAAAAAAAGAAACACCATAAATTGGACAATTTGGATGCAAAAAATCATGCCAATTTAAACTTGACGGGGGCAAAGGCAGCGCACATGGAAATACTGCAAAATTGGCCGTAATAATGTAGCTTCTTGTGCGCATGTTCCGACTGACTTTGCCGAGAGAGAAAAAGAATTGGTCAAAAATAGAAAAGATCCACATTTTGATATAACATCTCATCATCATATAACACTCTTGTGCTTCATGTACTCCTCAAAAGCTTTTTTACATTAATCAGAGAGTAGCGAGAAATAAGAGAAAAAAAGACTGTGCGATTGTAGATGAATGATAAAATCAAGTATTATATTCTAACTAATCTTCTGATAATTCTAGACTTTTCTGTGTCACACAACACTCTATCAGAAAGCAATATTTCATCACTTTTCTTCACCTTCTCTCTCTCCATTTTTTCAATCATTTCTCTTTAGATATCAGAGAAAGTGAGATTGATAACACAATTTCAATTACCTTTATACTTGAGGTTTTATATGAGAGTGTAAAAATTATATTACTCACAAATAAAAAAATTGTAATGTAATTGGAAAGGTCAGGGAATTTTACTGAAATTCTGGAAGAAATTATTGAAGAATCTGCTAGAAATTTAACAAGGTTTCTAACAGTTAAAATTTACAAAAATTTTACCCAAAATTTATATCAAGCTTCTACTAAAACTTTGACGAAGTTTCTTGTGTAAATTTTCCACTTAAGCGAACAAAAATTTATTTGATGATTTCTGCTAGAAATTTAACTACTAGAACTTAGAACTTTGCCAATGTTAAAAAGAATAATTATTATAAACGATAGATTCTGCTATAAATTTAACGAATTGTGGTACTAGAAAATTCAACCACAAATAGTTAACAAAATTCTGCTAGAAATCTTATGGAGACTACTAGAAAGTTTTTTCTTACATTTTTTTCTACAGAAGTTCAGCATTTTCTGCTAAAAATTGACGAAATTTCTAGTATAAAGTCTACAAACTGCTAAGTGAACGTAATACGAATCGTTATAGAAGATTCTGCTAGAAATTTAAGAAAGACTCCACTAGAAATTTTCTAGAAATAGAAGTTAAACGAAATTCGCCTAGAAATCTTTTGGAGACTGCTAGAAAGTAAGCATTTTCCACTAGAAAATTAGTTAAATAGGTTAAGATTGGTAAAATCAAATTGTGCCAGAAATCTCATAAAGACTGCTAGAAAGCTAGCATTTTCTACTAGAATAATGACGAAATTTCCAGTATAAATTCAACATCCTGCTAAGTGAACATAATATGAATCGATCTAGAAGATTCTGCTAGAAATTTGTCAAAAGTTCTTATAGAAATCTTCCAGAAATAGAAGGTTGCCGAAATTCTGCTAGAAATCTCATGGAAACTGTTAGAAAGTTAGCATTTTCTACTAGAATAATGACGAAACTTCCAGTATAAATTCTACATTATCCTAAGAAAACGTAATAAGAATCGTTAGATATAGAAGATTCTACTAGAAATTTTACAATGG
>CAKKOB020000399.1:2366-37831 GCA_918844115.2 Phlebotomus perniciosus | reverse complement strand
TTGCTTTGTCAGACTCCCAAAATGTTTTTTTTTTGCCTTTTTTTAACTCACCAGTTCGTCCTTTGCCAGCTTTACAGTGAACAGCCGCCACATTCTTGGCATCTTCACTCAGAAACTTTTGGACATCATCACAGAATGCTTGAATCAATTGAATTGTTGGTGGATTGTGATCATTGAATGGATACGATGCAACTCTCTGCCAAAGACAAACACACCAACAACAACAACAAAAAGGTAAGATAATAGTTAAAGAGAGAAGAAGAGACTTGAAGGCAAAATCACTTCCGAAACTTACATGTTGAAATTTACTATAGTCATACGTTCTCTCCGAACAGAGATTGTAGATCTTGTAGAATCCTTTGTGTTTCGACTCAAACAATCGCAGGACATCATCTATGTGATTCCTATAGACAGCCTCAACGAGTTTCTCAGCTGGAAATGCCATAGCAATAAGATTTTTGTCGATATCTGGCAAAGAAATAAATGTAAAAGAAAAGAAAAATTATATTACTCGCTCATTCAGACAGCAACAACAACAAAAATTGCACAATTTCTCCCTCTTACATGACAAATCCAAATTGTATCCATCCTCGGTGTATCTCTTCTTCCTCTTGCTGACAAGCCCCTTAATTGGGTTTGTCATTTTCATATTGGAAATTGTATTTGCCATCTTCCTCCAACCTTCACTGCTGCTTCGCCTCCCCACCGATGGATGTAATGAAAATTGAAGGATTCGAGGATTTTCCAGCTCCTTTCACCTTTTTATCTTCGCCACCTCTTTTAGCAATCCTTCTCCCCCCCCTCAACTTCCTCCTATCCGGGAGCCGCCGACGCCTATGGAAATTCCTCCGACTGACTCCGACTTTTCCTCCTCTCTCTCTCACTCTGGCAATTAATATTTTCTATGGCCTGTTGGCAGAGAAAAAAAAAGAGGAAAAATGGGGGGCTTTATTGAAAAATTCCTTCACACAAAGTGCACAACAACAAAAAATCGTGGAAAATGCTCCGATTGACTGTGAAAAAAAATATTGGAATTTTTTTACTCCCTAAATATCCCTAAAATATTTCCCCTCACAGGAAAAAAATCCTCTCTCTTTAGTAGATTTTTTTTTCATTTATTCCTTTCTCGCTCAATGAGCAGAACAGGAAAAAACAGTCACCCTTACCATAAACTACACAATAAAAAGCAATAAATTTTATCAAAAAAAAAATAATAGGAAAAAAAGGACTCCCACTGAGAAAACTCTCACTCTCGTTCACGAGAGAGAGAGAGAGAGACAGAAATAGAGAGCTTAAAAGTTCATGTGAGATGAGAGAAAAGTAAACTTAAAGTGCAAAAGAAAGAACTTTATCCTTTCTGAAGGATATGTATTTTTTTGGTGGAGAATTTACTGTGTAAACATACACTAACAAATCTTTCTCTCTCTCTCTCTCCCTTTCACCCTGTAAATATTCTCTCTCTCTCTCTCTTATTCTCTCATTTGAGTCACCCCTTGTTAGAGAGAATGAGAAAAATTGAGAGACACATTCATTGTATTGTTTCCATGAGAGATTTACGAGAATTTCACCTGTGATGGAGTTTCAAGGTCAAAAAGGAGCCTCTCACTCTCGCCGGAATCACCTGAGATTTCTTATCTCAGGGATAATGATGGAGTCAAGACAAAAAATTACCCTGCTTCTACCTTTTCTTTTATTTATCCTCTCTCTTCACACTCTCCCTTTGTTGATGCCCTTTTACCCCGGACGCATTACACCCCGTGAGAGTGCGAGAGAGGGAGAGACAATTAAAAAATTTCTCAACTCCAGGGATAGAGGGCAGAGCGGAGAAAGGGATGGGAGGACAAAGGACTTGTAATGTATCCCTATATAGAGAAAGAGAGAGAGGGAAAGGGGGAGGTTGAGAAAAGGGCAAAAAACCTGCAAACACATTCTCCCTCTCGCTCAGAAAAACCGGCAAGAGCTTAATTATTAAATTACACATAATAGCTTGTGGCCAATTTTTTTTACGTGAAACCCGTGAAACAAACAAAGAAAGGAGTTTGTTGAACGCCATTTTGAAAAATTAAACCAGTTTTTTTGGAAACTTACAAAATTGTAGTATTTCGTAGCTGAGAGCAAGATCTAGCACCAGTCTTCCGCATTATAACACGCAAGTTGTTAGCATATTTGTTTTAATTTGATATCAATGCTAGACTTTATGAGAAAAGAGCAAAAGATATGTTTGGGAATTGAGGTTATGGCAACTACAAACCCAAAAAGATTTCGAGCATAAAAATTAAAAAGTTTTGCTTAACGCATGAAAAGAAAACACTGGTTGTTCTCTTCTAAAAACATTCTAGAGTGAGATGGAATATTCATTTATGTAATTTTCTAGCTGTTTAATTAATGCTTTAAGAAATTACGTGTGATAACACAGTAACACTAGTAGCCTATGAAAAAGTTGCCCATTGCAAATGGGATAAACGATGAATTCGTTATTAACAAGATTTTTAACCCTTGGTGGTGAATCCTGTATTTTATGCATGTCAAACTATCGGATGTCTCGGAAAAAGTGTCTTCCTTTAACTGATTTACATTGGTTAGAAAGGGACAAAAAAAACAGAGCGATTATTGCGTCAGTAGAACACAATAATCGCTTATTATTACGTTTCTGTGTCCTTTTCTAACCAATGTAAAACAGATGAAAGAAAGATACTTTTTCTCTGAGTTATTACGTTGAAGCAATTTGCGTCAAATTCCCCGTCTAATAACTCTCACCCCAAATTTTGTTGATCCAATAAGAAAAATTTCAAAAATAGAATTGTCTAAGAAGGCCGAGGATTCCCAAAAGTGGAAGGAAAACAGAAAATTCAATGTTTTTCATCTCTTAACAAATTTCCCATATTACCTATTCAAATTCTTTATCATAATTCTATCCCAACATGAATCTGGTAATTAGTGTAACAAATTCTCTCTGTATTTATACTCGTGTAACTCTCAGTTACCGGCGAGTGGAGCGAGAGGGAAGACAGTGATTGTTTAAGGGTGAGCGAGAGAGATAACTTCGAGGGACGAAAAGAGAGTGAGAGTTTTACCGGCGCAGCCCTTTTACAAGCCTTTCTCTCTCCCACTTTTCGTCTCTCTCTCACTCTCTTTTTGATCACACTTTTTCCCTTTTTACCCATTTCTCTCTCACTCTCTCGCGATGTGATGGTATTTTGTCTGGACACTGAGAGATGCAACTCCGTGTGAGTGAGAGATCTCTCTCTCGCCCGTGGGAACAAAGGAATTTTTTTGTGTCCCAAGGATCAGGCGATTTTGTGGGGAAAATTCTCCACTGAGAGCCCTTCGGCGTTTGGGGGCGCTAGTGGGCCGTGAAAAATTCATTACACTTACACATTAATTGCAGCACACTTTTTTTTCTCCTCACAATGGTCTCGGATCAATTTGGATGGATCGATATGAATTCCGGGTGGTCCGCGAGACATTCGTGCGGCATCCTGACAAATTCTTTCTATCTCTCTAGCTAGATTCTGCCTTCCGGGAAGCCGGTGAGAGACAATTTCACGTCTCAAATTTTTTTTTTACACTTTTTCTCACTTTTTCTCCATAACTTTTAGCACTTTTTGTTCAGAGTTCACTTTTTTTTAGTTGAAAATGATTTTTTTTCTCTCTCCACGAGAAGGTGTCTTTTTTCGGCTTTTCCAGGGAAAGAAAGACGGGATTTCCTTTCTCTGAGGGAAGGACAAAAAAAGAGATTCGGTGTGAGTGAAAGGAAAAATCACTGGATGTGATTATAATGTGAGCAATTTAAGGGAATTTTCAAGGGTTGCTCTCTCTCGCTCTCTCTCTCTCATGTAATTTTCTCACACAACTACATCTTCGCGAAGGTTACATCGATATTTATCGGCACTTTTTCACTGACAATTCCCCGGAAAATCTCTAAAAATCCACTGAATTCTCCCACCTAGAGCCCCAAGGAACGCACTCGGACCGGAAGACGGTCACTGGAGATACTGAGACTGGCGGATAATGTATCCCGGAAGATTTTTTTTTCGCTGTACATCCCACCAACACAGGGATGACAGCGCGGAGAGGGGGAGGAGAGAATCGAATCACATTTCATCACTTTGTCTCTCACGCATGCCATCTCGCTCGCACACGCGTCAAACGAGCCAGCGTGTGGTGGGTGTGAGGGGGACAGACGTGTGGGGAAAATGTCAATGAGAGAGAGAGAGATAAATGTCAAATGCGACTCCGTGGCGAGAGAGGCATCTCTCGGAACACCTCAGAATCAATGGCGACTTTCTGTGCAATTTTCACGCACACTAGACGACAATTTTCCCGATGGAGGGATCAATGGGGCGCCTCCAGAGTGTCTTAATACCACCAAATGATGGGGAAAAGTGCGTGAAAATTGATGGAAAATCGTGAATTTCTCGCCCAATGAGCTTCTCTCTCACGCGCGCACCCCGAAAAACGCGACATCGCGGAGAGTGAAAAAGCTCTCACGCAGGCCGCTCTCGTGCTATCTCTGTCACACTTGAGAGACTCGCTGGCGTTCGAGTGGCTCTCACAAGGAACTCACTCTCGTGCGAGTGTGAGAGAGATGGCGCGATTGAGCGGTGTGTGGGTGCGAGTGAGATGGCCGGCTGGGAGAGGGGAAGAAATTTTTTTATTCGTCTTTTCTTCCTTACATCCAATGATTTTTTCCAAATAGCTCACACTGCATCCACCGAAACACTTTTCACTATCTGTTT
Source organism: Phlebotomus perniciosus (assembly GCA_918844115.2). Taxonomy (NCBI): domain Eukaryota; kingdom Metazoa; phylum Arthropoda; class Insecta; order Diptera; family Psychodidae; genus Phlebotomus; species Phlebotomus perniciosus. The sequence goes on along the minus strand of CAKKOB020000399.1, from coordinate 33,092 downwards.
TTCCACCTTGTCAACTGTTAATCACACACTAATTGCTACTATCACAATCATAATCGAGTTGTACTATGATTTTTTACGCCGATTTATTTCACTCATCTTCCTTCTCTTCTATACCCTACTAAATGAAGCACACAATGAGTCCCAGCAGCAAGTGTCTGTGGACGGGCTCAAGGTGTGGCGTGAGAAATGTCTGAGGTGAGTGGGGGAAGTGTCCCACCTTCGGCACATGTTACTCACGATTTTTCCGCAGTTTTACTGTATTATTGGTTTTATTGTGTGAAAATGAGTGTTTTGTCATTTCTTAACTAAAGTAAAAGGGGAAATAGTGCCATTTTTGTGACTTTTTCGTGACTGTGGATCTTTAAAATTTAGAATTGGGCAAGACATAGGGAGGAAGTCTCCGAAGAAATTTCCAAAGACAAGACAAAGCGTGGAAGGGGCATCAAGAGACCTTCTCAGTAGCGCCTCTAGCGGTAGGGGTAAGGAAACAATGGAAGTTGCAAGTGTCACCGCTGGCGTTGTCATCGAATATTTTAAAATTTAACTGATTTTGCCATGAGTGGCTCTTCTTCGCGTTTTCTATTTCCAAAAGCCCTTAATTTTTCCAAAAACTCTCTCTCCTAAAAAAAACATATTTTTTAAGCCCAATTAAAGATTAAAGGCAAAACATTTTCCATCTTTATTTATCTAAGAAGTTTGGAGAATTCTTAACTAATTAGAACTCTATTTCTCTTACAGGAAATCCTGCTCGTAGAATCACTGCAGGTGAGTTTTTTGGTAACTCATATTTTGGCTTTACAAAAAAACTTCCCCTCCCGGAAAGGAAGTGGAAATAAAAGAAAATTCCTTGGGAAAACAGGTTTCTGTGCAATTTCTTTAATATCTACTGTGTGACAACTCTTCTAAAAGCCTTTTTTTGCTAATTCCCCATTTCCGCCTCAATCGAGATCAATGCGACTCTCCAGGGCCGTCAGCAGCCCCGTATGGAGTTTATTCTCGCGCATCTTGGCGAAGGAGTTGAGGAGATCCTCCATAGAGATAGCCGGAGGTGCTCTCGTGGAGGACGTTGAAGCCCTCGCGACGCCTCCGGCACTGTCAAAGTCATCCATCAGCTCCCGGATGCGATAGACTGATGCGTGCCGACAGAGCTCCCTCAAGTCACTGCCCGAGAAGCCCGTGGTGAGCTTAGCCAGCCGATGGAAGTCCACATCCTCTGTCACCGCCTCACTGGACAGGATGAGTCGCAGGATTCGTCCGCGTTGCTCCTCCGACGGCAGCCCGATGTGGAATTGCGCCGGCATCCGACGCAAGATGGCCTTGTCCAGATCCTGGGGCCGATTCGTCGCCCCCATGACAATCACAATGGAGCCGGATTCGGTGCCGAGTCCATCCCAGAGCGCCATAAACTGGGTCTTCATCATCGCCGTGGCTTCGTGATCGTTCACGTTGCGCGATCGCAGGAAGGACTCAATTTCGTCAATGAAGATGATGCAAGGCTGGAGTTTCTCAGCCAGGGTGAACACGGCGGATGCGAGCTTCTGGGATTCACCGTACCTGGAGGAGAAAACAGGAAGATTTAGGGTTTTCTTGAAAGATTACTCCTTCAATCCTCACCATTTGTCCGTCAGCATTGCCACATCCAGATTGATGAACCTCATTCCTGCCTCCTTGGCCGTGGCCTTGGCGATGAGTGTCTTCCCGCATCCGGGTGGGCCGTGCAGGAGCACCCCCTTGGGCGCCTGATAGAGCTGCGACTTGTGGAACATGCTGCGATAGTGGATCGGCAACACAACGCTCTCCCTCAACTCCCGGATCACCGTGTCCAGACCCGCAATGTCCTTCCACGTCACCGCAATGTCCTCCGGAATGATAAGGTGACTCGCAATGACCAGCTCATACTCGGAAAAGCTGTTCGGATCCACCGAAACCCCCTCGATGTTCTTCAGTCTGTCCGGAGACAAAATTCTCTCATGAGGAGTCTATAAATAGGATCTTTTTGGGGTTAAAATACCTTTTCAGCTGATGTTCTGCCCGATTCTTGGCCTTCTTCTTGCTCTGTTTCGTGGGATCCAGGGCGTTCATGAGGTACTTGAGGGAGAAAAAGGTCACCAGAGATGCGATTCCCACTCGCAACAGCATCTGAATCACTTCATTCCGACTCAGGTCATGTCCTGACATCATTTCCTTTCCCAACACAGATTTTCACTGGACTCTTTTTTCTCGCTTTTCGTTGGCGAGCAAAACGCGTTTTTCCTCGTTTTTCCTGCTTCTGCACTGACACTTTGGCGCAGGCTGTCAATTTTCCGCATGTGCAATTGTTTACGCGTGTCATCTATGATCCAGCGCGCGGATAAAGCAATTGTTGACGCAATTCTTGTAATATGTCGCGTAATAAATTTGAGTTTGAGAGGGAATTCCTGGAAAATTTCGTCATTTTACTTCTTGGATTTTTTTTTGAGATTGCGCAATCTTTTCAGGGCTCTTTAATAATGTTCTTCAAAGGTAAAAAAGGAAGAGAAGGAAATGCAATTAAAAGAATTAAAATCAATAGACTCAGTAGGTAACGGATTAAATCGATTCAATTAATTAAATAATGGATAATCCGTTCCAATCGTTCCAGTAAAGAATTATTATTTCAATACAATAGGATTACTAAATAGGAAGAACGGATTAAGGGATTAACACTCCATGGCTATGTCAAATAGAGCGAGAGAAAAGATATTGACAGCAATAAGAGTGAGTGAGAGGTCCGATAGTTTGACATGCAAAAATGCAGGATTCGACACGAAGGGTTAACCTTAAGCCAAGTGATAGCAAAAGTACGAAATGAGTAAAACTGGCGGAAAATAGTGAAAAACGCGTACCGTTGCAAAAGAAAATGATTCTTGGGAAATTGACTTGATATGAGAGTTATTACTTGTTCAAAGGACCTCTATGAAAAATTTCATTTCAATCTGTTAAAATCTCTAAAAGATAGGTATACATGACATTGAAAGCTTAAAGTGGCCAAAAGGGGATACTTGACCCAAAAAATTATCCAGGTTTGTCCTTGGACTTTATAGAGATGAAATTCAATGATTTTCCAGAAACATAAACCAAACGTGTAAGTCGATCAATTATATATTTTATTCAACAACCTTTCGCTCACATGAGAAACAAAATAATCGAGATACAGTTGATAGAAAAACGGTTGAAAAAAAAATTGGAATTCAATCAACATTTTCCTATATATTGAGTTTACACTTTATGTGTGCGTCTTTCATAATTATTATGGAATCAATATTTGTAAATTATTTCATCTGTTGAATTTTTCTTTTTGTTTTTCTATTAATTTAACAATTTCGTGTGTGTAAATTTAATTTTTATCCTCTCAGCATCATTGATATGTCAATAAACTTTTCATGCTCTGCAAACATTTTTTTATAGTAATTTTTCAATCAGATTTCCCAAATTAACAAAATGTGACTGTTTTTCTCTTAAATCGTTTGACATTCGTGTGTTATCTCTTTTTTTATATATTTTGGTCCTATATTTCAGCAGTGATTGACAGTTACTTTAAAGAGATTTTCTTCTTTTTTTGTTGTGAAAAAGAGAAGGTAATTTTACAATTATTTTTACTACGATTTTTCATTATTGAAAAACAACAACCACATTTTTCATTATTATTTATTTTCTCACTCTGTTTTCTTCTCTCCTTATATCAACACATTTATGGTGATTTTTTTGTGTGCCAAAAAAGAAAAACAAAGTCCCTATATTCATCACACTCTTCGAAAAGAAACCAAAATTCAACATGTAGAAATATTACAGTAAAATTTATTCTCAACGTGTACACTTTTATCTCCGTGAAAGTCTTATTATTTTTGGTGAACATTCTTTACTTTATTTATTATCCCGTATATAAATTTTATTTGAAAGATAATAACTTAACGCTATCTGTGAAAATTTGTCCTTACATTTGAGGGGGGGAAATAAGGTAAAAAATATGTACACACATATGGAATTTATATGTTTGTTTTGTCTCTCTTGTCGCCTTAAAAAAAGATTTATATTTATTATAAATTACTATTACTCTACAAAATACTCCCGAACAATTGCCAAACTCTTCGTATTTTTCTTCCTTTCCTTCGAAACACAATAAACAGTCACATTCCTTTAAAAACATCTTCTTATCTTGGCTGAATATCCAGGCAATTGATCAGAAGTCACTTATCGTCACTATTTCATTTCACTTTAATCATCGCCTTTTTATTGGCTAATGACTTAGTGATAAAAGTGAGCCTAAAATGTCGCCATTAATATTTACGACTAATTAATATTCACGAGTAAAATACAGATTTTCAAGGCATTCGGAGATTATTGATTGTGCGCGGATGTGAATTTTACTAACTCGACGTGCAGTTGTAGGGATCCTCGGAACGAAAATTGGGCACCTCCTCGAATGGTCGCACTCCGGCCGACTTCTGGGCGTCTCTCACGCGTTCCACCTCACTCATGACGCGCAGGAAGTTCTGGCCGGCCAGCTTGGTCAGATCCTCGGCCGACCAACCGTCACCCATCAGCTCAGCGAAGAGCATTGGGTAGGTCGAGACATCCTCCAGACCCTTCGGGGTGCTGTTAGAATTTAAGAAAAAATTAAAAACAAATTGAACAGGATTTGGAAAGTCTATTTTCGAAATATTGACTGGCATCTTGACAATCTATAAACATTACCGACAACATCTGTCATAGAAAACATGGAGGCTATTATAACTTTATCGGCATGTTTAATTAATTCTAAGAAAAGTTGTGTTTCCAGTCCGAAAGAGCCACACAAGATGGGCAAGAAGTAGCGTCAAGATTTAATAGAAACTTACTAATTGATCCCATCGAAACCAGCACCGAGTCCCACATGATCGATTCCAGCCACACGCTTGATGTGATTGATGTGAGCTGCAAGAATTGGTTATCTTTTCATTAAATTTGCACAACTGCATTAGGCAATTTTGGGATGGCTTTCTGCTTTGCAGAATTCCCTCGAAAAGCACTCAAATTCCCCTCCACCAAAGTCGTGGAGTTGCGTATTTTAAGAAGAATTAGCAGTATATTAACGTAAAGTTGCTTAATTAATTTTATGGCGATGAGAAATAAATTCAACACTATTCAACACTCATTGATATTGTTGAGTGGTTATAATTCTGAGAATTAAATAATATTACCCGCGGGTGTGAATTATTAACTGTGGGGCGAGTAAAATGACCCAGTTTTATATGATACTGCATCGGTGTCCAACCTGTGCACTGTATCGGTGATTATGGAAACAAGTTCAATTGCAGATATATAGCGGAAAAATCTTTTGGGTCAGTAATTTTTGCAAAATATAAATTTCTTCAGCAAAAAGAGTAGGGAAAAAGCTCTTTATCTGAAAGAAACATTTTGCTTGTTTCCATAACTATCTGTACAGTTCTTATTATGTATAGTACATAGTCCTTATTATATATAACTCACCCACGGCATCATGTACTGTAGCATTTTCGCTGCAGCTGAGGAATCGCGAATAGAAGTTCACCATAACAAGACCGCGATTGCGGGCGACAGCCACGAGGATGTCGTCGTGAACGTTGCGGCTCGAGTTGCAAATTTCATATGCGGAAGAATGGGAAAATATCACAGGTGCATCAGAAACAGCCAGTGCATCTCTTACAGTTCCCACAGACACATGAGACAGGTCCACAATCATCCCCAGGCGATTCATTTCGCGAATGATGGTCTGTGGAGGGAGGAAAAGTCTGTCTGATAAAATTGGCTACAATTGGGTAAATGGCAAGTGTAAGAAAGTTGTAAGTTTCTTTTTTGTGAGTTGCTGCCTCTTAAGACGAGATACGATGAAGTGTGCAAGATGCTTCCTTGTTTCCATGTTCACAACGAACGTGTCTTATCGCAGAAAGCAAAATTTTCATGAGTTTTCTGTGTTTTTCTTCCTCATTCTCGATGTTTTTTTCCACCTCTGAGTTTTTCAGCTTAAGAACACAATTGTGAGCAGTGAAATTTGAAAAGATCTTCTATATATACTTTTAGTTTATATACTCTATACACTGCTGTATTTGAGTTAGTTCGTTTTTTCTCTATTGTAACATTAATTATAATATTTCCATTATTTTATTTCATTTGCTTTTAAATTTGAGCATTTTAACGGGAAAAATTATGATAATAAGAATGTACTTCATGAAATAACTTTGAAATTTATTTATATTTTGATTTCCACATAAATAGTTGTTTAAATTTAATTACTGAGGAATTAAGTAATGGTTCTGTCATACGGTAATAACAGTTGAGAAGTCTAAGTCTAAGAAATTAGATATGAGGGGAAATTTAATAATTTTTCATTGGAAAATGCAATAAACATTCAATTGTTTATTTAAGAATCTGTAACTGGAACTACTGTCGTATGACTGCACCATAAGGCAGCGGATAAACATCTTAGAAGGTGAGGAGATTGAAAATATTTCTGAATCTCACCATATCTTCAATCTGATTTCTCTTTGTTGTGTTCAATACATTATATATCTTGCCAAGACTCTCATCAAAGCATTCCAATAGACTTGCAGAGATTTTTTTTCTCCATCTCGTTTTCCATTTCAATCGTTGTCATCGACTTTTCACTTTTTGTTCCATTCTTGTGCTTCCCACCCAGACAAGAGCGACACAATTCCCGAGGAGAAATTCTGCCTAAGATATTCACAAAACATACACAGAATTTCTTCCTTTCGCCAGAGATAGGGAAGAAGTGGGTGTTACAGGGTGAGTTTTTGTGCTTGAATTCATTCAATAGAGCAAAATAAACATTTGTGAAACCATAAATTCTTCAAGTGTTGTGCTTCCTCCACCAAATCAATTGGTTACATGGGGCAAAAATTCAACCCCCTCCGCCCCCAGCTCTGAGCACCTTCGCATTCATCACACTGTTTGACTTGAGATATTGTTCAAGTTTGCTAATAAAGGTTTTTGCCCCTTAGGAAATTCTCCAATCTTGCACCATCGAGATTAAGAGGAATTTCTGAGAGTTAGAGTTTCTCCTGATTGCGAGAACTCTTGCACTTGACGTGGGAAAGTTATTGCAAAACCATTTTACACCACAAGTAATCATGCTGATTTTTTTCTCTTTGATCTGCAATAGTGTTAAAGGTGGTAAAAAAGGAGATAAGGGAAAAAGAAGAGTCTTTTCCACTTGAAAAGGAAGCAAAATAATTGAGTGTTTAATTAAAGTCTCTAAGAGAGAAGAGATACATTTTTATTTCATTCACAAGCAAAAAAAAAAAGAATAGTAAAATCATTGAATCTCGAGAGTTTAATGAGTTTTTCCATCAGATTTTAATTGGGTCTGTTCCATTCTTGTGAACAAGAGAACTCTCTTTTTGTCATTTATTTTGTCAAATTCTGGGAAAAGTCAATTTTCTGGTGACACCCACAGAATTTTCTGTTGATCTGGTCACACATTTGAAATTCAATGCTTTATGTGATAAGGTCAGAATTGAGTTGGTGTGTAGAATTTTGGGTGAGGTGGGGGGTCAAAATATTGGACATTTACTTGATATGAAATGCGTGAATGAGACCCCTCCAGGGGTGAGCCTTTTGACGTGGGTTCAAATAAACAGCTGAACAAATGTTTGATGGGCTCTTGAGGATTCTATCGAAGTTCCTTGATTTATTCAGAGCTAAGAGAAACACCCTCACCATGGAATTCTTTGACATTGTTTGAAAATTCTTCAGATTTTCTTTTTGCCCCTCAGTTGTTTGTCGATTTTCCTTCTGATCAATTGAATGTTTTGAAAAGGAAAAATAATATCTTCTTTGTAAAAGTGGAAGTTTTTATTTTCCTTGGGTACTTTTGCAAGTTTTAAAATCTATCGATATTCCGATGAGATAAGCTTTATTTCATCTTTCACGGGTAAGAAGATTGAAAATTCTGCACAAGATGCAGTCATACAACGTGCGAAGAGTTTCCCAACATTGATCCTCTTACACGGTGTTCTACTATAAAGATTTTACCACAATCCCATTATAAATGCTCTTATATGTAGTACATGATGGAAAATCTACATAAATTCTCATCCACTAACTTTTCACAAATCGATCGAGGCTCATGGGAGAAAACCGGAGAAGTTTCCGATGAAATTGAGATGGTATAAAGTCATTAATGATAGTCAAGTATTTCAAGATTTTAAGCTTTTTCTTTTTTCGGGTGATGTCTTAAGTATATAGCACTCTATCGCAATTTAATTGGAGTAGATGAGAACAGTGAATTATGTAGGAACATTTTTTCTTCTCTATTTTCTTTTCCGCTGCACATTAATCTTCCTCTCTCGTGGACATGGAATTTCCAATGAAATGGCAACAAGAGAATGGCAGCTTAAAGGAAGAAAATTGAGCAAATTGCCTCCCATGAAAGAATTCTGCGCGAAAAGAGGAAGATGAATGCAGAAAGTGTTCAGGAATGACTTTACTAATTATTCCTGTCCAGAAAACACTGAGCGGAGAAAAAGTTCATTTCATTAATAGCAAAAACATTAGAAACCATCAAGAAAAGGGATTTATTGTATAGTGCTACAATGTAAGAAAAACCAACGACTTCATTATAAAACAGACGGGTAAACAGAAAAACAACCACAGCTTTTAGTAAAAATGTAGATACTTGTGTATGTGTATATTTCTTCTTCAAAAGTAAACAAAAGTTTTCAAATTGTTCTTTTATTTTCTTATTTTTTATGGTAAAATTAACAATGAAGTAATTTACGAACAGCTAAAAGCAGGGCTAAAAGTTTTTCTATTCAGATAAAAGTTGCAACTGTTGTTATTTTAATGATATTACAATTATGTTATGAGAAAATCGCGTATAAAATAGCCCAATATTCTTAAATCACAAAGTCTAATTTTGTTTTTCTGAAATTGAATAAAGATTATGGATAAATTTCTGAACTTGGATAGGGCTTTTTGGCAAATTTTTGAGAACAAATAGATTTTAAATAAAATGTTTGGGAAATCATTGGTTTCTCTTCCCCCTGGCTATCAAACCACCAAAAACACAACTCTAAGAGGGAAGATATTCAATAAAAGCAATAGACATTCGGTATCTCAATTTGCAAGTTAAATTATGGGTGCCCCCCCCCTCCTACAATTGACTTGCCACAATAATTTAATCGATTTTCTGCAAGGCTTGCATCTCATACAAATTTGTATGCCCGCACAAAATTGTGAATTTCTTCGCTTTCTTCTCTTGGACGGCGATTGACGGTGAGGAGGGTTTTATCCCTCGACGACAATTTAAGTCTCACTCACAATTTTCATGTTGTGGTGATGTAAATTAAAGTCATTAATCAAGAGACAATCCATTTTCACGGACATTTTCGCGACGATGATTTACCTACAATGAAAATTGTGCATTCAACGTCGAGATCTTCATTAATCTCTCCCGCGAAATTCGCAAGATGAGATGTAAATTAGGACTGCAAATTTAATTTTTACTTATTTTATTGTCTTTCCTCTTCCACTCCACGGGATTTCGCCTCTCCCTTTTTTTCTTGGGGGTGAAATGAAAATTAATATTCTCAAGGGGGCAATAAAATGTTTCCAAACTCTTCTTTTTCTTGTGAGTCTCCTTCCAGGAGCAAAAGAAAAAAGATTTTGGATTCTGCCCAACTCTGCAAATCGATTAAAATTTATTCACCAATATTACTTTCATCGGCCCTCCTTTGCCTGAGCAAGAACTTAATGCAGAGTCGAGGGGGGTTTTTGCTCGGAGTATTAAATAATTTGCCAGTTAAATAATTGAAGTCCTCTTTTCGGTTCTAGAGGGGGAAATTCACGTGAGGATTGAAAATTATGGAATTAATTTAAATAACACTCATTATTATTCAAGCATAGTTTCTCTATAAGTACTACCTTGAAGATAGTGAGCCTGAAAAGGGTTAAGAGAAGGGGATTTTGTGGATGGAGAGAAAATACTGGTTTGACTTATTGTAACATGATTGCGTCTGGGAGGGAGACAAATTGTATCGTAAGATTGTCTTCTTATGGATAATTTTTCCCTGTATCTCATCTCATTAATCGCCACTGAGTACAATCCTGGTGTCTCAGAGACGTAGAAGAATGTCATGAAATCCAATTTCGTGGAAGTATCTTAGGGCTGGGAGAGGGAAAACAAACTCACCTTGCCAAAGGCTGTGAGGCCGCCGTGCTTGATGTCATGGCTCGAGTCCGCCCACGGCGTGTGGCACGTGGAGGTGAGGGTCATGTAGCGAACTCCGACCGTGTAGAGAGTTCGCAGGACGCCCAGGGAGCCACCCAGAGAATGGCCACCCTCCACACCGGTCAGGGAGCATAATTGATGGTTCTTGTGCGCCTCCAGGATGTCTATGCGAGAAAGAGAAGTTCGGTACAATAACATTAAATTGGAGTATGTGTCTGTATCCCTTTTTCAAACATCATCCCATTGTGGTGGGCAAAGTAGGAGGAATAATAATAATATCAGGCGATCTGTGGGACTATACATGACAGTGTCTGGTCAATATATTACAAGCATCTGGAGAGCTTTTGAAAATTCACAAAAGCTCAAATAAGAAATTCATCCCAAAAGTTCAGTAAAATTTGTAGAATCTCAGGTGAAGTTTCTCGAAATTTCAAAAATGCAGATTATTTCTAGAAGCTTTAAAAATATTTATTAAGGATAATCAAATAGGTAAAAATCTGCTGAATAAAAAATGAAATCAAAATTTTCAATTTCAAAAAACTTCTGCTTGTGGCAGCAATACATTGACCAGCCACTGTTAAGCTCTTAGGGAATGCTGAGAGCAAAAGACCCCAACTATAATAATATATCGGGTGGTAAATTGAGGAAAGATTTCCTGCCACCCAAAATCCACCTTCATCATCATCACAAACCTGAATAAATACATATGTGGTTAATTAATGGATAAATAGAGCTGGAGAGGAAAGGAAATTGCGGGAATTCCGGACTTTGCCTTCAAACATTCTCATATCTTGCTTCTCCAAACACTTGAGGATTCCTATATGACTCTCTCTGGACTTAACATACCTGACACTGAGGCACATGTTGTCAGCTCAGGTGAGTATCTCTCTGTCAGTCTCTTGATCACATCAATTTGCTCCAGTGTCAGTTGCACTGCATCTCTGTATTGTGCCTCACAGGGAACATAAGCTGCCCAGAACTGCAAGAGGGAGGAGAGCAAATGATAAGAAATAAATGGAAAGAAAGCGTCTGTTTGTCTTCTTAAGGGAGTTCCGCTTGAATGACAGGCGGAAAAGTCATGAATAATTCCACACAAACCCATTCTAAGAAATAGCTAGGAGGTATCCATAAACCTAAAGGATTGGATGAAAGACAGAAGGTCACTCTGGCTGGTCAATCCGACTTTTTTCCATCCCCAAATCAACTCCTGACAACACTGAGAGGAAGCCAAAAAAAAACAACAAACCATCTAAAACGATTTCAGATCAGGCCTAAGGCAAGGAGAGTTAACATCAAAAGCACACGAAATGAATGATGAAGAAAAGGGAGACACATTCAGCCTCCCGGAAAGTCATGGACTCAATGGGGCGGAATGTGTAATTCCCCGAGAAATACATACAATATTCCAAGCACATGAAAACCACAAAGCTTTCACCCTCCCCCGCCCCCCACTCCGTGGACTTTTTTGCGCTTCCGGGCGACAAAAATGCAGACGCTTGAACTCCCCAACGAGGAAGAATGTAAAAAGCTTTTCCGCGTGCCACAAACAAAAAGAAAGGGAAAATATTGACGAGAATGAGGAGAGAAAAAAGCCTCGAAACTGAAACATTAATGCTCCAAACCCTCCAGTCAATGGGAGGAAGAACTTTGAAGCATCCTCTTGTGGTAGTTGGGACATTGTCATCGAGGAGATGGAGAAAATCAATTAGAACCATTGTGAGGAGATTCATGAAAAATTTACACTATATACCCCTTCGTGTCTCATTCATCCTCGTCTCACGGAATGTTAATAATTTCTTAGGCATTCTTCATATTTAATCGCGTGTTTGAGCTCTCTCGGTTAAATTGATGCACTGAGAGAAAATTTAGGGGCTTTTTGCTCATTTTTTTTTTGAAATTTTCCGTTGGAATTTGACTTAAAATTATTGTTCTGTGAAGTCTGATTATCATGATATATTCACTATGTATATTCAGAATTTCTTATTCAAAAATTAATATTTTACCCAGAGTGATGAATTTTTGGAATTCTCAGCATCCTCAACATATAACTTCCAAATATTCTTTCTATATCCTTCGAACGGGTTGAAAGGATGGAGTTTCTCTATGAATAACTTTATGTGAAAAAGAGAAATGAATGAATTTTAAATTCAACTGATGACATTTAATATTCAATGGATTCCCTCCTTTTTTGCACCTCTTGTCATGACAGATTGTGAAAGAGTTGGTCTCTCTATGTTCTCATACAATTTTCTCCCTGAGAATTTTTCATAGTTTTTGACGAGACTGGGGAGAAATTGATGTTTTCTCACAGTCTATTGAAGCCAAGACTTTTTTCCTGCTTTCTCACAAGTTCACCACCTCATTTGTGAGAAGCTTTCCAGATATACACCCTCATCCCTCCCCTCTCTACTTCATATCCAAGTTGATATCATTTTCAGTCATTTGTTCTGCTTCTCTGCACCTTTTGTACAAATCCCTCGAACACTTTCTCATTCATGGGACAAATGAATTCGTTATCAGTGTGAAAGCATAATTTTGCGGGGCGTCAGAGTAAAATTTCATCGTCGTCGATTCACTGATGCACTAAATCACCTTCTCGTGTTCTGTTGAGCTTCAAGCGAATATATAATCCTCCTAATTAATCCAGTTGTAGTTTAATTTGTAAATTTCTGCTGAGCTCATTATCTCTATTGCGAGATATGAAAAATAATCCATCAGATAATATACACCACATTTTTGAATATTTCTCTCTCTCATGCTGATAAATTGGTTCAATTGAGGAAAATGTGCATTGTATTTCTCACCTGTGCAGAAACACGTCCTTTTCGCAAACGAGGTAGATCCGTGTGACTCCAAGTGCTCTTAGCCCAAGGCATTACATTCCGTAAATCCTCGTCGAAGCTGCAAAGAAATGAAATCGATCGATATATTGTGAGAAATCAAGGATGAGTCACTTAAGAATGGTGTATATATTTTTAGGGATAAAAGGTAAGAAAAATTAATAATTAAGAAAAACATTTGAAAGGGAATTTTCTAGACCATTCATTGCAGAAGATAATTCTTATCTCTCTTAAATACTCACTGGAAGTCATTGAGTTGATTGTGGAGGAACTTCCTGATGTTCCACGGAAGATCATTGTGCCCGTCGATTAAAGGCACAGCTTCGAGGAGTTGAGTAGCCGCTTCCAAACGTTCCTCCAGTGGAGCTCCTAAAGAGTGAAAATTTCACATAAATTCTCCTTTATTAACGGAAATTGATTGACTCACCTGCGGTGACACGGAGGGCAAGTGGAACAGCAACCCCAGCGGCTCCAGCAATTAGCAGGATAGATGTTACGGCCAGCCAGTGTCTCGAGGGGACGTCCCATCCTTAGAAGATGAAAGAACAATGAGAAGACGTAAAATGATGGATCAAATTGTGACAGGGATAAATCTATTCTCTTCGTGGATACAATCCACTCGCATTCCATGACATGTTGGGTCATGGTTTTCCCCTTCGTCTCATGCGGTCGTCGTCTTTGACAACGATAACTTCCATCTCCAATTTCATTGAGACACGTTCGACACTCCCCGTAAAATACGCATGAATTGTTCATCTGGTGTGTCTTCATGATGAGGAAAAATCAAACTTCGCAACTGCAAACTTTCGTCCAAACGTCTCATGGGGATGCTTTCAGTGAAAATTGATGGACCTCCCATCCCCATCGATGGGTGGGATTATTTTATCGCGGAGAATGTGAGCTGTTCGTGTATGTGAAAATAGCCCGGAAAATCCTTCTCATTTCCTCTCATGAAAAATCTACATGGGTGGGCAGGGAAGCGAGCTGTGGAAACTTTAAAGAAGGCAAACTTTCTTATCTAACATCTTCATATATTTGTCTCTCATTTTTCTTCGCCCAATTCTGGGTGTCTGTGGACTTTTCCTCCCTCACTTCTTCGCATTCTGATGATTTGTCACGAACGGGGAGGGAAACAAATCCAAGAACGGTGGTGCTAAATTACGCAAAAATTTGTACTTAGGGGATGGGAGTCTATTATTGAGAGATTTTTAGTATGGACGCTCATAAAAAGGCGATAAATTATATAAAAAACTATTAAACTGACAAAATTTACTTCATTAAACATTAAAATCGATCGATTACAAAATAAAACAATATAGTTGAAACCGTTGAAACAGTTAAAAGAATTTGAAAAAGAAATAGAAATTTTAAATAACTAGTAGAAAGGTATAATATATCGATATGTATCGAGTTTATTACTATTCACAAGGCGTGATATTAAAGTCAGAGAGGTGTACATCACTTTCACATTTTGTATGAAAGCTTTCCAATATTTCCTACTCTTTATGAGTTACTAAAAGCTTTCATTAGGCTCTAAATTATTGTTGGATCGATTTTTCTCATCGTTGCTTCGATTATTCGTTTGGCAAATTTGTTTGTCATTGCTTCGATTGTTCGTTCGCTAAGTTTGTTCGTCGTTGCTTCGATTATTGGATCGTAAAATTTGTTCGTCGTTGCTTCGATTGAACGTTCGCTAAACTTGTTCGTCGCTACTTCGATTGTTCGTTCGCTAAGATTGTTCGTCGCTACTTCGATTTATTCGTTCGGTAAGTTTGTTCGTTGTTGCTTCGATTATTCATTCGCTAAGTTTGTTCGTCGTTGCCTCGATTGATCGTTTTATAAATTTGTTCGACACTACTTCGATTGTTCGTTCGCTAAGTTTGTTCGTCGTTGCTTCGATTATTGGATCGTAAAGTTTGTTCGTCGTTGCTTCGATTGTTCGTTCGCTAAATTTGTTCGTCGTTGCTTCGATTATCCGTTCTATAAGATTGTTCATGGTTTGTTATCTACATATCTTATAAATATTAGTACTTCTGCTTCCAAATATACTCGTGGCTTTCCATTCAAGTGTACACCCTGTACACCACTTCTAGCTTTAATATTCCCCCCTTGACAATATTCATAAGCTTTCGCATTCAATCAAATAGAAAGTCTGGCTAAGAGAAATTTTAATTGATCTCCTGAGGATGCTTGTATCTCTGCGGAATTTCCCCACAGACTCATGCGGATGGCGATAAATCACGTCCTCCGGAATCGATATGGTCGATTGCCTTAATGCTGGGCCCACCCTTCGTTTCCATTATGTCACACCTTCTCTCTCCCGTCTTCCCACCCGTCCATCCCTTCGTGTATGATTAGTGTAATTATGTTGCTTCCCGTGGCAGATGGAGTTATTGACATTATTTGCCAGGGGAGACATCTCTTTTCCCGCTCAAACTTGCTGGTCTTCCTCATCCCCAAAATTGAAAAGAGAAACAATGGAGTCTTGCGACATGTGATAGTTAATTGGAAACTTTCTGACAGGACACAGAAGCTCCCCCGGACCATGTTTGCCAGAAGAAGTTATGATACACTGAGAGAAGTCTCGGGATTGTGGTTTTGTCTTTCCGCAAAAATAAAATAAAATTTGAAGACCTATTTTGTATTATATAAGTTGTTTCTCGATTCTAACTTGTTTGAGTTACTCTTTCCCATATAGATTCAAGTCTTTTTTGATGACTTAAATTTACTAGTTGTACCGATTTGGTTTAAGTCGATCGATTTATCTCAATGTAGGAACTGGTTAATGAAAGTTTCCAGGAAGTCATAAACTTACGTGTTGAGCTTGTTCCAGAGCTGCTGGAGGCACGACTTGAGCATTGCCTATGGCGCCAGGGCATCGATCCCGTGTGCTGATGCTTCCCAAGTGTGCCTGAGCTCAGTGTGGAGGTGTAGGATCCGCCCAGCGGATTTGAAGTATCCAGGAAGTGACTGTAGGGCCGATGATGACCAGGCGGCAAAAGAGTGAAGTTGGTCAGGGAGTTCGAGAAGTAACAACCATCATGTGGATGCCCAAACTGATTCAGGTTGCAACTGCTCGAGTGAGCTTTGAGCTTGTGATAGTTTTCACCACTGTGCGGACCAATTGTGTTGAATTTAGTCGGAAAATCGACGGTATCGAAATTAGGCCCACTAGGGGGTGGTTCGTGGTGATAGAAGAACACCGTTGCGTCCTCCTTCTGGAAGCCTGTCGTCGGATCCGTCGCCGAGTCCTCCATGAAGTGCTTGCATCCCTTTTCGCCATCCATTCCGCCAGGTTCAAAGGCGGGATTATCGATGAAGCCCAGCTGACTGGTGGACACAGATTTGGCCACAGGAGGCGCGCCAAAGTTGCAGATGTCGGGCTTCGTGGTCTTCAGCTCATACGTGATGTTGGCAGTAGCGCAGTTGAGGAGGGACACGCTACAGTCGCCCTTCTTGATGTCCTCACCAGTGCTGGATGGCGGACTCACGGTGGTCTTTAGCGTGGCCGGGTAGTGGCGGGTGAAGGAAGGGTTTCGCCTCAATGGAGGAGGAGGTGGAGGAATAATATCCACGTCCGCGAATAAAGTATTCTGAAATAGAGAAAAAAATAAATTATTGAAGATTAATTTAGAAAATGGAAAGTCTTTTCTTAAGAGGTCGAAGGAGTGAATCAGTAAGAAGTTTTGAAGTAAGGGAAGTGTTAGAAAGTACCAGAAACCTTGAAAGGACCAAGATTTAAGAAATCTTTCAATATTTGATCGAAATATGGAAATTCGGAAAATTCATTTAAATTTCTCTTTGATCAGAAGAGGTGAAATGATTCTGACCTTGCCCTCTTGCTTTAAGGAATAGTTCGTATTAATAGAAAGCTCATTGCTTTAATATAAAGAATTCAGATGTAATTTGTTAATAAGAATTTCGCAATTTGCTCAACTCAGCAGGTATAGTTCTTCTCGGCTTACAGATAAAGCTATAAAAGAGATGTATGTTGTATATGCTCTTATACCTGTATTAAAAATTCCCGGAATTATTTAATTATGAGTTTAATTCACAATTCCATTTGATGGAATCCCCATAGTGAAATTTTCACTTTACTCTTCATCCTGGTGATGTTTTAACTCACTGGCATATTTCTCCGTGTTGAGAAATTATTCATAAAACACCTCCTATTGTGCCTCCGTTGGATATGTGGCGTATTTAATCAATTGCATTAAATGTGCACTAGAGCTTGAAATTTCTGCAATTAATCACATCCTGAGGATATTTACGTCACATCCATCTCAGCATTCTTGTACTACACTTTGTATGCGGTTTCACCCATTTCTGTTGGCTCAAAATACCCAAAATCCGTTAATGGGATGTGTAATTAAGTTCCTCTCCTTGGGAGAGTGTATATATCTAATTTAGCCGCTTTCGCAGTTGCAGCAAAAGCAAATTCACCCCCCATGGGCGTCTCTCTGTTTGCAATCTCGTGCGGCGGAGGTCCCTAATTGTCTTCAATTGTCGCCGGGATGGCAGAGTGAATTGATAGGGCAATGTTTAGTGTGATTTAGAAGACCAGCTCAATGGTGTGTTCCGAGCGCTCAGGAAGTTCTTTATCACGGACGACCCTCGATTGTTCACATCACTCGCCAAACAGCACATCCTCAATTGTCCAGTGGAATAATGCGATATTTATCAGTACAGCGAGTACAGTTCTGACCGCGTTGCTGCACTTGATGGCACAGCTTTCCATCTCTGAGGCCCTTCCGGGAGGAGGAAGGAGAAAAAAAGAAAGGCTTCCTGTTTTGCAGTCTCGTGGAAACATTGAGGAAAACAACCACCACCAGGCATGCTGATGACGTTCAGGGTTCCTTTTAGAACTTAAGCAGATGAAGTGCTTTCATGCACAGCGTCGACAGAGTTGACAATTTCAGGGTTAACGGCCCATTGAATTTGAAATTCTTGTCTGAAACTCCTCAAGTGCTTTCCATCCACCTCAATCAGGCTTGGAGATGCTTTTGAGATCGAACAGCTTTTTTGTTCTCCTGGGGAAAGCCACTCTTGCGAGAGGAGAGAAAATTGTGACCAAACACCGAGGGAAATGGTAATCTCTTGAGCAAACAGAAGGTTTTTACAGGCTTGACTGAGAAGATAGAAAAAAATATGCTTTTGTGGATGGGTTTAGGTAAGGATAAAGTGATCTTGCTAAGCCATAGTAATTCACTGGACAAAAAACAAATCTTTTTTGTTTTAAAACTTTCAATTACTCTTTCAAAAGGGAAATGAAGTAAGAATTAATTCCCAAACTTCGCATAAAGCTGGATTAAATCATGGAAATGTTCTTAGAAAATTGCTCCAATAATGTTTTGCAAAAAGCGGTATTATTCCCAAAAGCTTTGAAACATTAGAAAAGAAAAATAAACATTACTCCAATAACTTTAAAAAAGCTATTTTCAAAATTTACCCCGAAAGCTCTAATTTTTAATTCTCAAAACTTAATTGGAAGTTGTTCTTTGTAGTCACAAACCACAATTCTTTTCAACTTATTCCTTCATCTATTCACTCTCTACATTTTTCTTTTTTAAATTTATTTAAATTTTTCAAGTGAAAATACTGTTTTCGCTGAATAAACTCTCCCTGGTCAATATATTCAAAGAATCAGAGGTATCAACTTTAAATTTATGTTTGAAACTTCTGGTCTTTATGATGAAAGTGAAAGAGCAGTTGAGATGAAAACTTTTGGGATCTCTGATTCGCTTAGTTTCTAGGTCAGGCGGTTCACCGATTTTCACAATGCCCAAAATCCCTCGCCGCGACTCACTGACGCCCCTTTGAAATTTTACATTTTGCTTAACTCCGGATGTTGGAGGTGGCAAAAACTCGAAGCATTAAAAGCTCCCCATTTCGAGAGCTCTCTCCTCATTTGTCATTGTACACCCTGGGAAAGCGAAATGAGACGGGATTGCAATGTTGGTTGGGAGCTGTTTTGATTGCCAAGCGTGACCTTTCTCAATTTTTTTCTCCAACCCTCCTTGCCGCATCATCCCTAGTGGGACGGGATGGAGTTTCTAGAGATTTAGGCGAATGGGTCTTGCCTAACAGTTTTTGCTGGAGGAATGGAAGTAAATTAAATTTTGTCATACAGCCAGAGATTCGTGTGTCCACATGGTATTAAATGAAGTGAAATTGGCGAGACCGAGTGGATTAGAGGTGAAAATGTATTGGAGAAGGTGTAACATTTTCCTCCACGAATATATATGAAGAGAAATACTGAGAAACAGAGAGTTCTTGTATGGGTTCGATTTTATTGCTTCACGTTCAATCTATAATTCCGAACGCATGTGAACACGCACATAATTCACACTACGGAGACCCTTTTCACCATTTCCACCCCCTGGAGGCGCTCTCTTTTTCCACCCATTTGAGCTTGTGGTTGATGGGAAAAAGCTTTCTCCATTTCCCGCGGGATGAGGGAGAGAAAAAAAGCGAGAAAGGCTTTCACAAATACAATTCTATTCATTCGGTAAATAAGAGCAAATGGACATTCTATAAAATGTGGCCAAGAGCCATTGTCATGCCGTCTTAGCGTGTGGGGGGTTATGGGTGTGGAGAGAAGAAATCGAATTCATCGATTTTCTCACTATTCGGTCGTTCTCATGAGGCCAAATTCACGATAGTCTCTTCTATGGTGAAAACTATCGTATTTCCCCAATCAACTTGACCCCTATAGGAGAATAGGGCTATTGCCATTGAAAGAATTATTTATTTATAGCTTTTGAAGAATCTACATTTTGTATTAGTAAAATAAAAAAAATCAAAGTGCTGTTAAGAGAGAGATAATGTGATTGAAATGGTGTACAACACTTCCAACACTTCTCTATTTTCGTATGATAGTTCCCAACACTTCCTGTACTTCAGAAATATCTCTCAAAATATTTAAATATTTTTATATTCTTAAGTTTTTTTTTAATATCTATGCAAACAAGTCTTTAGAAATATTGAAAAATTCCGTAAAAGCTCTTTCGTAAAAGTCATATTTTTTCAGAATTAAATGGTTCAAATAAAACTTTTCAAAAATAAAAAATCCTTGATATTAACAAAATTTTCAAAACTTTTGTAGAAGCTTAAAATGAATTGCTTTAACATTCTAAAGCTTTACTTTACAGTTTATAAAAGCTCTGAGAATACCCAAAGTTTAGATAAAGTTTTATATTTTTAAACTTTAAACTTATACGAAAATAAGAAAATCTTAAAATCAAGAGGAGATTTTAAGATCAGATAATACTTTTTGAAAGCTCTTTGGATTCATAAAAATAACTCAATTTGTGTCTATAGTACTTCCACTTCCAAAGACGCTCGCGCACTTCTATTCAAGTGTACATCGCTTCTAGCCATAATTTCCCCCCTTGCATAAAATGATTTGCGAAAGTTGTTACCCAAAAGCTCTTCGGGATTATCAAAAGCTTCTAAAACCTACATAAAAATTATTGAAGTACTATAAAAAGCTCACAAAAGCTCATAATCTGAGAAAATTTAAAAATTCCTAAGTAATTTATACAAGGATATATCCATACATTACATTACATATGTACATACTTTTTCTCTTCTTTTTAATTCAAGTTTTAATTCGATGCGCATTCGAACAACCAATTAATTGAAATGTTTAATTACATTATTGACTAATGATCATGACTACTAATTCAACAATAACTATAATTAATTTCCTTGCTAAATTATTCTCTCAGTTCTGCGTCAAAATCCGAATTTCGAATTGCAATCAACATAATTATATAACATTGAAAATCAGGGCTGATTAGAGAGAAGGTCGCCTCAGTTTTGATTACATATATAATGCATCCTCATTTCAACACGACACTCTGTATATATTTGGAGTAACAATATGCTCCCAGTTTTCCAACCACTTAAGCACTAACTCAACATCTTAAGCAAAATATTTGTCTGTGTGTAGCGAAGGCACTTCTCAATTTGCATACAACATCAATTGAGATGTTGAATCTCCCTTGGTGAATCTCCCCACCAGCAATTAAACTTTCCCACCCACTTTATGCCAATGAGGCGAAGAAAATAAAAGGATACGTGGTGAGGATGAAAATTTGCTGGATGAGAAAGTGATACAGATATCACGAGATGTTAAAAGTTGCAAAGTTGCAAAATGGATGGGGGTTGGTGAGGAGAATTTCCATTGGAAATAGTGACAAAGTTTTCTCATTTCCAAATTGACTTGTTTAGTGGTTTTTCACACCTCTTTGCCGCCTTTTTTTATCTATAGCCAACACACCTTCAGCGGGGGAGCCAGACACAAAACAGAAAATTAGGATAGTCTTCCACACTCTGTTTGTGGCTTTCCAGCACTGAGTGTTATATGGTTTACGGGCGGACAGAGTTGCAAAGTAAATGGATAGAGAGTGAAGATTCAGCATTGTTGCTTTTTAAAAGATTCACCTCAACTCTGGCCGAGGGGGATTTTCTGCCAAGTATCTCTCAAGTGTACCAAGGAATGTCCCAACAAGCATTCTACATAATTTAGTGTTGCAGTAAAAGTGTTGTTCCCAGCATTGTTTGTGAATTTCATTGGATGTTGACCGACTGCAAAAAAGGGGACGAACAGCACAGCATAAAATTGCCTGAAGAGATGCAAATCAATTGATGTATTAGACGAGGTGTAGTTGAAAATGCATCGACTTGGACAATTGCCAAAAGGATCTGCCATCCCTGTGGTCGACCACGCTTTATAGGTACCTATACGTTTCCCCAGGAGGAGGGAGTAAAATGTGCCAAACCACATGACAATTTCCAACCCAAAATTCAGTTGTAATCCATCGGAAGGTGGAGGGACTTTAACCATATAGGAATTTTCACTCACCATCTTCCCTGTGGAGCCCAATTTGGCCTGTCTCTGTCGTTCCAGCCTCATGAGAATTTGTGCATTTTGCTCACACGTGTACGTGTGACTCTTCTTCCCGTCAACACCGTACTGACACATTGGGCGGTCAGGATCAGGAATAATCTGCAATGAAGGAGAAAAGGTAATGAGAATGATATTTAAAGCCATGACAAAGTTATTTTGAGAATTTGTGAAATTCAACAGAATTTATCCATGTGGGTTACATAATAAAATATTATTTTATGGTCTATGAAACTCAAGTTTTAATGGTATTTGAAATTAGATGTTACCGTCGTTTATGGTTAGAACTTCTCACAGAACAATGTTTTTCCTCTTTGGCATAGTTTTAAAGCTATTTGAAAATTAGCCATTGTGCTTTCACTTTCGCAATGTGATTTTTAAGCATATTAAAATTGAATAAATATATAGAAGTATTCAAAAGTAAAATAAAGGTCCGATTTTGAAAAATTCTTTATGGATTCTATACGAGAAATTATGGTAAAAAATGTACAGAAACTCCTTAAAACTTTCGACACATCGGAAGTGTCTATTGAACATTTCTACTTTTCAACATTCCTCAAATATATTTGGCATTTGCATTAATTTCGGGACTTTTAAAAGTTCTCAGAGCAACTGTACCTATTTATTTTAAGATTTATTTAATTTTGAATAAGAATTCAGTAAGTGTGTTGGGAAATTTTTAAGAGTTTTACAGACTTTCATAACATATTTTCTGAACCTGAGAACTTTGTGATGTTTATCAGATACAGAGCCTTAGTAAAGATTCTTGCGCGTGTATATAACTATTTTTAAGTTTCTGCATAAATTTTTATTTTTGAGAAACTTATGAAAAATTTGAATATATAATTTTGTTCAGTCATATTTTGTTAGAGCTTATGGGATTTTTTTGATATTTGAAAGCTTTATTATTTTTTTGAGCTTGTTTCGATAATTATATACCTCAGTCTCAGCGTCGCAGCTGCACAGCGACTGACTGCTGCGGCCTTTGCTCCTCCTTAGGGATCCCTGAGCCTCTGCCGATGTGTGATTGGGTATGTGATGAGACTCGCTGAACTGTGGCGTGCCAGACCTGTTGGAGTCTGAGTAGTAGACGGTCTGGTCGTTGGAGTCGTTCTGGATGTCCGTGGAGTGGCGTCTCAGGGGAAAGGCGGCGTCCAGGCGACTCTCGGCCACCGTGGATGGGGGTATAACACGCGGGAAGGTTGATTGTCTGAGGGAGAGGGTGGATGAGTCTCGCTTGGAAGCTGATGTGTCCCGTCGTCGCCTCCTGGACGGCGACAGGAAGTACACTTCGCGTTTCGACTTCCCACTGGACTTGGCGTCTCGTCCCCGGACAGGCTTTGGATCACGAGCACTGTTCGATCGACTCAATTTACCATTAGATACACTCCACTCCAGCATTCGACGTTCAAACTCTGTCATTGCGCGGGACGTTTTCTTCAAAACCGACAATTTCTAGTTTATCCACATTAATTTCACGATGAATAACAACACTCATGGGATTCTCTTATACGATTAACAAGACTTTAGTTAATTGGATAGAGATGAATTTTAAAATTTAATTTAGAATTGCGCTTTTATCCATTTGCATCGCTGGCAATGAAGAATGTACAAAATCCAACAGATTATCTCTTCAGCATTTTCACTATATATTTTAATAATATTACTCGCGGGTATTACACTACATTTATTCCACAATTTCGGGGATGAATGCTCCACACTTGAGGATCTGCACGAAGGGGGTATATTAAGGGATGGCTACAAAGGGAAGAAAACATTTCTCTCAGCCGTACTCCAAAAAATAAGATGGGAAAGATGTTGCGATGGAAAAAAATAGAGAGTTTCTCAAGAATTTTCTTCATGTTTTACATTTTGCGTTATTTTGTGCTTCGCTGAAAGGAAAAATCCATGATGCAAAAATGTTCTCCTCCACTGATGAAAATTTTCTCATTCATGTCACAAGTGTATTCCATTTTCCTCCCTTTTTCTTTGAGATCTTTGGGAGATAGTTTAGGTGGAAGAGAGTTTACAGTTTTTTTGTGCACTCTTTATGAAAATGGAATTATTTGCATTATTACCCTCGCACGACAGCGTCTGGTAAGAAAATTAATTCAACTTTCATTTGATAAGCAGAGTCTATAGAATGGACCTTTAGAAGCAAAGTTAAATATAGTTTTCGCTTTTTTATATGAGGTAATCTTCATTTGAAAATTCCTCAAATTTCTGCCGGCAGCCATTCAGATAATTCTATCTCACTTTGTGAAGTACGACGGGTGAGCTTTTAACTTCCTCCATCATGAATGCTGATGGCATTTTCTTCGTGGGTATTATTGCTTTTCCTCCTTTTCACTCGAATGCGGAACATGTGTTGCTTTTAATGTCACTGCGTGTGAGTGTTTAATTCCTTTGGTGGAGGAGAACAAGGGAAAACGATTTACAATTGTGATATGAAAATGACAAACAGAGTGGATTCCTATTCAAAATAACGGTGGGTAGTGTAACAGGAAAACGCAATTTTCCTCAATGACATTTTCCACCCTCGAATATCGTCTCTTCACACGCTCACTCCCTCACGTGAGCTCTTCCCCCCACCCCCTATTCACCGTAAAGGTGTCAAGTGGAATATCTGCTTCCGAAAAAAGTAGATGAAAATTGAGGCAATTTTCCCAAGAATGTCTTGTGCATCCACTCCATCCCATGAGGATGACTTGCTTTATCCCACTTTGAAGGTGGTAAAATATAATCCTGGGTGTGTGACACTTTTGGGCGCCCCTGAATGGCTGAGAATGAAAGTGTAAAGGTGTTCCACCTGACATTCTCGTGATCATCTTCTTATTGAGTTAAATCTCAAGAGATTCGCGTGCTTTCAACCCAAACGATTCTTGTGCCTCTTGAGGTTCACAGAACCAACGGAAAAAAGTCATTTGAACTAGATGGGAAGGTATGAACGTCCGGAAGCTATGTATATTTCATTTTTATCCACTTTCCAGGGGAAAGAAAATGAAATATTTAGTAGAAAAAAAAACAGAGCTAGAAAAGAGATTAGAGAAGTTGTTGAAGGTAAAACAAAGAAAAACAAATGCTGCTTGTTTGTCAATTAAGTGTTTTTTTACCATGGTGATTTTACAATCTCAAGCATCTCATCAAGAGTGGCTCAAGAACAATACAATTTGTGAAAAACAATTCACTCTTTGGGTTGGAATTTTTTAAATCCCAAATAATGTAGGTAAAAATCAAATTTGAAATATAAAAGTAAATTTTTCGCGAATCTTAAGAAACTCAATAAAAGTTTCACGAAGTCCAAGAAACTGAGTCAGTAATATTACTTGTAAGTGAAACACCCCTTTCACAATTAATTTCATATTGATTGATTTCAAAGTTTTTCCGTTAAGTATAATAATTAACGAAGTGTTTAACCGGAATAATTACACAATAAATAATTGTAAAATTAAAGTCATTAAAAACATATAGAAGATAAATAATAGTTAAAATACTCGAATTGGAAGATTTGATTCTGTGATGGAGCTCTGAAAGCTGTTCTATTAAACCTCACAAGACATTCCGCAGGGAAGTTACAAAATTCCACCCCACTAAAGTTAATTCACTGGATAAAATTCTGGAAAACAAAGTGCCCGCCATTATCATCAGGATGATAATCCTGCAAGATGGGAATCACATTTAGGCGTGGCGTGAAAAAAAGAAAAAAATAAAATTCACTTTGAGCTTTAAGCTCTCCACCTCCTGGTCCAAGTTCAGACAACCTATAGCATGGTGAAATTTGTGGGCGTTCAAGGATCTAACGCCCAAATCACCCACAGAGTGATTAATTTTGAATGTAACTAATTAAAATGTTAAATAAAATCCAAATCTCAATCTTTCATCTTTTGGGAGAGGCGCGCAATGAGAAAAGTTTTCTTCGATGCGACCCACACGAGAAGGGATCCCTTCTTTGAAGTTTTAATTAAATATTGATTTTTCATGTGGTTTTTAGCAAATTTTCCCTTGTCTTTCGACAGACCTTTGCTATTGTCACGTGTTCATACATTTTGGGTTTAATTGCAAAGAGATTGCAAAAATTTGTGTGAAAAAATAGGAATAAAGGCGGAGAAAAGTAAAAAAGGCACTGAGTATTCATTGGTGGTGAAAAGTCTGTGATTTATCATCTTTTTGTGGAGGGATCCAATGAGTGAGGATGAAACGCAAAGGACGCATGAAAAGAAAATGACCTAAATTTTCTATATGAGCTTTCTTTTGCTGTCCATTCATTTCCATCATAAATCATTTGGCAAATTGTCCCGCGCGCACTTTTCCACACACACTGGAAGATTTTCCGTTTCGAAGGGAAAAGACTATTGAGCATTTAGACATAATGAATTTTCACTTGTAAGTTTGGCCCCATCTCTTTTGCTCTGCGATTCCCTCATAGTCACCATGACTTTGGGGAAAATCTCACCAGAGCGGCATGAAAATTTCATTGAATATCTCTTCTCCCCCGCCTCCCTCTGCGTAGAAATTTTGTATGTGGTGCTGTTATTGTGTATAAGTGAAAAGTCTCTGAATTTGTTCCAAATTTATACACTCCACCCACTTTTACTCCACCCACATGTATATATATTCCTTTTGTTGCCAAAAATTACATCATACCCTTGCGCGGAAAATCTCAGTGTCGGAAAAGGTGAACGGGCGAGTGGAGTTTGAAATCCAAATTCTGGGTAGACGGCAAGCCTGGCCAGTTGTCTTGGAGAGGGAGAGAGAGTTATTCCTCAAAATAGGACAAGGGAGGTCGGTTATCTGGGGTGATGCAGAGCAAGAAATCCATTTTCATGAGCTTTATATTCTACCCCAAAGAGCTTTTGTTGCATCGAATTAGAATATATTTGCTTTTGTATTATAAATTTAAACTATATGGGACACTGCAGTTCTACATCACGCACATAAATTTTCCAAACATTCCCATTGATATGAAAATTCTAGGACAGAAGGGAGCGAAGATACGGCAAAGGTAAGCCAAATACCCTGCAGTATAAATTCCTGGGGCGGCGATTTTTTCATCAGCACTTTTTTTGTCCAATTTATTGTCCAATTGGTGTTACATTTTGCAGCACAAACTGGCACAAGCGACAAGATTGAAAGAGATATGTATAACCATGGAGAGAGAATGCAATTGCAGCTTCCCTCAAGCTGAATTTGGAGTTAAGTTTTAAATCGATGTTGGGAATTCTCTCAACATTAACGTTATTTAATTTCATGTTTAATTTAGTGAGATTGTGGTTGTACTCTGTATGTTTGAGGTTTCAGCCACAGCTTCTGGGTTAAAGAGATGCCACCAGTGGGTGAGTGAGTAACGAGCTTTTCAGCATCCCCTTTTGTCGCCCGGTAAAAAACGCCAGAGTTTATTCACCAGGCAAATTATGCACACACAAGAATATTTTTGCTAATCCACCCACACAATTATTATGAGATTTCTTCTCTCTTGGAGGAGTTATGAAGTTTTCACTCGGTGATTTTCAGACATTTATCCTATTCGCTGTGAATCCTAAACAAATGGTCTAAAACACTTTGACTAACAGCACATTCATAAGAGACTTATTTACCCACTACGAGCACAAATCTCTCCTTTTCACGATAGAATTTATACAATTACAAACTGGGAGATAAATCCTTTGACTGGGCTTTGAGCTTTTTGCCTTTTACACACACAAATCGCGGATTAATTGTACACGTGAACGAGGAGTAATTTTATCGGCACAACACTGATAAAGTCTGCACAGTGCTCGATGGCATGGAACAGTTGTGAGCTGCCCGCCAAAAACATTCCAATCATCCAAACGGCCGGAGCTGAACTGAACGCGTCTCTCGTCGGTCGTGAGCTTCCATCGGGAAAACTCTGGTGTGGATGCTGTGAGTTTTCCCCTCATACATATAGTCTCTCCGTCTGTCCTCAATTCACTCGCGCGCCCTAAGCCACCCTCCCTGATACATACTTTCAGAGAGCACCATGTATGACCCACTGAGCGCCCAAGGTGAATCATGGGGAATGCTCCAGCGAGAGAGCGAAGAGATAAGAGAGCGGGAAAATTCATGCGCTGTGAAGGAAAAGCCCCTCGATGCTTTCGATTAAACAATTTTGAAATTTCTTCATGTGACTCCAGACACTCAGGCAATCATTTTCCCATCGTGATAGACATTTATTTTCTCTATAGGAGCGCCACGGGAATGGGAAAATTGCCTTAAGCGGTTTATCAATATATAGGTATGCAGACGTTATCATTTGCCATGAGATTTGAGATAATTTCAACACTTACACAATTACAAAAACACAGATTTTCCCCAATTTTATCGATTTGTGTGATTCCAATCAATTTTGTCATCTAGATTTTAAGCTTCTTTGAAAACTCATAAGGATATTGTTGTCATTTACAATAAAAATATTGCCTTTAGAATGTTTTATTCGTATTGTGGGGGAAACATAATATAAGGTTTCTATACAGAGTTAAATATTATGAAGAATATTATATGCAAAACTTTCCGAGAGGGAAAGTTTGAGCTGTTAAGCTTTTAAAGCGAACATGTGAAAAGGTTAAACTGTATGATTTAATGAATTCTTCTGCCTTTGATCTGTCTCAGGTGGAATTTCCCACCTCATGAAAAGAATTTATATATGAATTTTATCATTTAAAATAATTGAGCTTAAGAGCTTTTACACTGAGATAATTTCTAGTCCAAAACAGCCTCGCCATTCTCTACAATTTTCCCGTGACTCATTATCTTGTCTAATAGCGCAAAAAGCAAGATAAGATTTAACTCCCCGACTCCAAATTTGATGGGTTAAATTCATGCAAAGTCTTTGCAATAAATTAAGTATTTGCCAGAAAGTCGTGGTGGTTTGTCACGCCAGTTTTTTCTTACCCTTCTGTGGAATTTCCACAATTTTCTTAATATCCTCTCGCCACGAATGTCTCCACGTGCGAAATATCGAGAGTATTTAGCACAAAGAGGCGGAAAAAACAGCTCCAACAGTTGGAATAACTTTATTGGTGGAGCAGAAAGTCGTGTGAGGAATATTATTTTCCATATTTCCGGAACATATATATAAATAGATTTTTCCCATCCTATATATTGATTTTTCCCCTCTGTTACGTATTGAGCCAGTTGGGTTTTTTTTATATGTATGTCTGCAGTAATATGTGTAAATGGGAAATTCCTTGCGTGAATCGCACAATTAAGTCCATGTGATTCCATAAAGTTAATGGCGTGTCATCCATAGCAGATCAATAAATTTATTTTGTTATTATTACATTTATACAGCTTAGCTCCATAGTGAGCCATTTTACCTGGAGATGGAGAAAGTTCCGAGAAAGCTGTTGGGGTTGGACGGAAGTGGGGATGGGTAAAACCCACATAGTTCTTCCTTAATTGACCACATCTTTTATAATTTAATTTCACCTGCCGAGGAGGGTAATTTTAATCATTTGGCCTCTGGGGTGAAATTCTCATGTCTCTCACGGGATCGTTTTGCACTGACGGATGACCCAATCCACTGTGTCTCGGAAATATCCGGTTCAACTGTTCTTCACGTTGTTCTGTCTCCTTGACATTTTGCTGCTGCACCTCCTTCTGAGGAATCGGAGCTTATTCAAAAGGTGCACTGAATGGAATTCTCTACACGATTCTCAAGTGTAATTAAAGAGTGAACAGTCTTCAATTTATCTCCATCAATATGCAATTTAAGATGGGAAATTCTCTTCTTTCCCCCTTTTTAGTTTAGTTTAGGGTTTTTTTTGCTAAGCTTTATATGGACATCCTTCAAGATTGTACGTGAAAAGCTCAATATATTATGTATTGTGGGATACACAGGTTAAGATGGATATTTATAATACAAGACTCAGAATATACTTGACTTTTAGTCAATATTTTCTCGATGTTTTTTTGCTTGTTAAAATACATCACGTAAGTAATATTTTTTATGTACCAAGAATGGTGCAATTCAGCACAATTGAGTCATTTTCAATATTGATTGACCTACCTCACTCACATGCCCACACTTTCAGCACAATGTTCACACAATTTACGATCACGGTTGTTGGACGTTAATTTGTTGGGAAAGTGAAGGGAGATTGTTTGTTCTTCACTAATTGTCCACATTAGGACAAACAATTCAAGCCACACGGAAGTCTCTTATACGCTCAGAGGTAAAAATTGAAACTGATTATCAGGCTATTTAGCTATTTTATTAATTCATCTATACAGAGTGTCAGGGAGCATCAGTCTGAGGACGATGGCAGCCCAGAGGATCACAGAGAGGCTGGAGACGAGATTGGATGTAGAGTTGCACAAATCTTCGGTGCAAGTGTCACATTCCTCGGTCACTTGGCCGGAGAGGTCGAGGGCGTAGTCACAGATATCTTGAGGGAGACATCGACGCCCCGTGAATGTCGATTGGGGCGTTTTTGTGGTTCGTTTCGAGCACACGGCATTTTTTATCAGTGGCCCACACTCTGTCACATCCAACTGGGTCACATTTGGTGGGTCTGCACACGCTGCATTGTTGAGGGATGAGCATGAGTAGCACTTGAGAGTGCTTCCTATCTCTGGACCTGATGCCACACATTTTGTTTATCGCAGTTTCGGGTGAATATTTTTGGTTTTTTGGTTGTTGTCCAAAAACATGAAAGAGAAATAGGAAAGAATGACAAAGGCAATTAGTCACCCTAGTCACGCTGTTGATTTTTAATTTCATTGGTATAATG
>CAKKOB020000398.1:0-44365 GCA_918844115.2 Phlebotomus perniciosus | reverse complement strand
GCCGCCACCTCCATCGGCCAAACGCGTTTCACACGCCACTGACGTTAAATGTCAAAACAAATGGCACATCTGGATGACATTTAATTACGCTGTGATGCGTTGGCGTAATAAAATGGCAATTTAGCACCTACACATTTCAAATAGTTTCATAACCTCAAAAATGAAAGTCTATCATCTTTTTTTTATGTTTCCTTTTACGTTATTACTGATATTTTTTTCTTTATTCAGATCAACCCATTATGTTTGTTGTGTGTGTGTGTGTGAGTCCTATTGCTGGACGAGTGGCGGCTCCTGTCTGATGTCCGACTTGAGTTTAACGAACTCCTTGGCCACCTCATCATTATTCCGCTGCGACAGAATCCGCAATATCGTCCAGCCGGTCTCATCCATCTGGATGCGCTTCGACAGAGTCAGCCAGCAAGCGCATGAGCCCTTCAAAGGATTTTATAAAAGAAAAACCCGTTACAATCAGTCACTTTGAATCACCTCCACCTTCAACCGCTTCACCTGCTCAATGATATCCTTGATCTGCAACACCGCGACACCCACGAGACGATCCTCGCGCGCGAAGCAGTAGTCCTTAACGCAGATGTGCAGCTCAAAGAAGTCCAGTTGCTCCTCATTTCCAATTGCACTTCGATTTAAAAGAGAAAAAAAACAATAGGGGGCTAACTTCAAGCACCGGATGGCGGGGTAAATTCAACACTTACAAGTGGAAGGTCTCATTGTATTTGGGCGACCAGTTGTTGGACTTGGACTTTGTCGCATGCTTTCGCTTCTTCTCCTGCAAATGCGGCCCAATGAGGTTGATCTCCACGAAAGGCCGGAACATGCCCGACTGAATGGTCCACTTGAGATCATTGGCGGCCACAACTGCACATTTAACGGGTTTTCATAGTCAGTGAGAGCATTTTCAAAGGTTTCCGGAAGATATTAGAGGCTTCCGGGATGAGATTTAAGGGTTTCCCGGACAAATATTGAGGTTTCCGGATAAGTTTTGAGGTTTCCCAAACAATTTTAAGGCTTCCGGAAGATATTTGAGAGATTTCAGGCAATTCTTAAGGGTTTCGAAAGAGATTTGTGGTCGGCTGAACAATTTCTAATGCTTCCTGAGGACATTTAAGGTTCCCCCGAGCAATTCTAGAGACTTCCAGAAGAGATGTAAAGATTCCGAAACCATTTTTAAGGGCTTCCGGAAGATATTCAAGAGTTTTCAAGGAGTTTTAGGGTTTCCTGACCAATTCCAAAGTCTTCCGGAACACATTAAAAGATTCCATCCAAGTTTTAAAGTCTTCCGGAAGACATTACAAGTCCCAGGGAGAATTCTAGACACTTCAGGATACATTTTACAAGTTTCCGGACAATTTTTCACGACATTTCCGGAAGAAATTCATACCTTTTAGCGTTACTTTGTGCTCCCCTGTTCCCGGATGCGTAAACAAATCTATCTGCACCGACACTTCGCCAACACTCTCTTCCGGATTTTGGGGATCTGCAAGAGGAGAAGGTAAAGAATCCATTCCGGAAGTGGGAGATCCCACTTCCGGAATAGCACTGACCTTCGTGAATTTGACTAGTGATAAATGTCTTAATGAGCGTATCCGTTGTCTGAGTGTACAAACTGAGGGCATAACGGAGACTCTGCAGTTCCGGTGATTTCTCCAGGAAGGTCTTCTTCAGGCCATTTCCGCCCGCATGGAAGTACTGCTTGATGGTGTCGAGTGCAACATCCAGGACGGCGCATTGTTTCGGTGACAGATTCTTCTCGACCTTCAGGAAGAAAAAAACAAGATCAGTTTTCAGGAGTCAAAATTTAACGGGTGAGACACCGTTAACTTAACCTCCTTGGAAATGTCCATAACTCCACTGAGGGCATTCTTCACGTCCTGCTTGCCCGCCATGTGGTTCTTAAAGAGTCTCGACATGTCCTCTATCTTTGCATTTGCCGCCAAATTCTTGGCATTATCAGTCAAATTCTTGAACATCATCTGGAAAAAGTCATCCGTTAAGTCCGCCATATTTGATGCGCACGCCAACCCGCGTTAAACTCACCGTTCGATCTGTCATGGGTGGCAGAACGATTGTCTTCTCGAGGATTCGCATCACGATCTTCCAGAGCTCCTTGAGGAGTCGCTTGAGCACCGTCTTCTCGCAGGATTCAGCATAGAGCGTGAGTGAGCCATCCAGGAGATCCATTAGCGGTCTGAGGACCTCATCCGCCTCCACGGCGACTGTTTGGCGGGGCGCATTTTGACCCGGAGTCGCCACAGTGCCACCACCACGGATTGACAACAACAGATCACCCAACTCCTTCACGCTCACCGTTATCCGGGGCTCCAGACTAATGGCGAACTGACACGCCAGATCATCCAGGGCCGTGTTGAGATTCTGTTGGAGATCCTGAACGGGCAAAATTCAAAAGTTAAGTATCACAAAATGGCCGTTAAAATGCTTTTGAACGAAGAAAAAGGAGGCAACCCAATAAAAATTTCATCGACTGCGTCAACAGTGTCCACTCGTCTACTAGACAAATCCCACGACAAGTCCGAAAAATTCATTTTTTTCACTGAAAATCAGTTTTAGGTTCCTAACCTTCAATATATTGGCGGCATCCTCTTCCAGCTTATCCCCTCCCATCGACTCGAACATCTTCTCAAGTTGAACTCTCAGCTGTTGGATGTTGTTCATGAGAATACAGGCGATCCGTTCATCCACCATATGTTCGGGAAATTCAACTTTGACAATATCCGCATATGCAATCAACACCTTCACGATTGTCTTGGCGAAGCGCCTCATGTAGCGCTTCCAGATCTCCGGATCCGGACACTCCAGCTTCGACACGACATCAAAGCATTGAGTCAACTGCGTGAACACATCCACCACGGAATTTGAGAACAGAGCGTGTTCGCTGCTCTTCTGGAACTGCAAAGAAAGGAAGATACATAATGAAAAAGGCGAAAAACCTATTCCGGAAGTACATTAAGTGTTGAGGAACGCCTCGAAGATCCCTAGAACACCCTGTGCACATCCCTAAGAGTCATTTCAAGTCCTTCCGGAATGTTTTCTCTACTTACGCCATCCTTCTTGTCGCGATTGAAGGCACCATGTAGATACTCAAGTGACACATCATCGTTCTCATTGAGCCACTGCATGACGAATGGCTCAAACCAGGCGGGATATTCGGGCACGGCGCCCTTATACGGTGGCACTTCGCGCACATAGTTGGTGTAGAGCCACTTAACCTTGAAGTGGAGATTCATATAGGCCGACGACTTGCACAACCTATGCTGCTCATGCTCCTCCAGTGCATACTTCATGTCCACAGCGAATAGACTCCACATCGTGGCCGCCGACAGTTGTCCAATATTCAATTCTTGCGGGAATTGATTGAGAACAGTCCCATAACTGTTTCTATCCTCATCAATAACACTCACAATCAGGGCTATCAGTTTGTGCCAGAAATCAACACTATCGAGCTTTGGTCCATGATCATCTGGGTCACGTTTAGCCTCATTTGGATCCACCTGAGCGGATTTCAAGGGAAGAGAAGACAAATTTTTTTTTAGGTTATGAGAGACTCCATCTGCAGAAAATCTACAGATTTCCCACCCCAATCCTCCGAAGAATTGTTGTGGGATTTGTCTGAATACAACGCACTTTGAAACAGTTTTAAATGCATTTTAGTGCAAAGTAAACATCATAAAATGCCGTTAAAACGTTTTCAAACAGTCCTACGTGTTTCAAATTGCGCGTTTTCACGGAAAAAAAAATGAGAAAACCCTATGAGAATTTCATCGACTACGTCAACAGTGGTAGACAAATCCCACGACAAGTCCTTTTCTGCGTTGGAAAATGCTGAAAAATCAGTTTTCCTCACCTGAAATTCCCGATTATACAATTCGTAGCAATTCTCAAAGAGAAACTGATATGTTGACCTGAGGCAGGCCTTAACGCAATCCTTAACCACTGTACTGGCTCGCGGTGGACTACTCAGCTCCTGTACTTTCATCCGGAAGAATGTGATGCTGGTGAGGAGGTCAACGGTTGACTTGAGATCCATCAGTTTCTCATAACTCGAGGCGGGAAAGTTATTTCTGTACATTGACAGATCAATACGAAGGCTATTGTGGAGTTGATCGAGGAGTTTAACGAATTTCTCTTTGCCAAAATTACTCGCTGCAAACCTATCACTCGCCGACACGGCGGATGAGGCTGTTGTATGGGCATAGTAGGCATTTATGTTGGCCAACAGTGTACTCATAACGGCCGGAACACCGGGACACAGGTATTTCGTGGATAAACAGTGAAAATGTGTCATTGCCTGATAGATATTCTCAATACCATATCTCATGGCAAATTCATCGACTATCTCTTCGGGAAATTCATCAAAATACACTTTCCACGCATCATCACCCTTCATGGCTGGCAACTTCACCATCCCTGTGTTCTCTTCGCACAGATAGTGAAAGAGATTCTCATGCAAGCATGTGTACTGAACATGATACGGTGCCACCTTCTCCTCACCCTTAATCTCAACGGATATATGTAGTCTAATGGCACCACTAACGGCTGATTTGTCTGTACGTTTCTCCAAATTATACCAAACATCCATCTCACCACTCAATGTTCTCACCTCAATGATTGTCTGACCGAGAAAATCATCAGATTCACGTGTTAATTTCTGTCTGAGCTTAGACTTTAAATCATTATCTTCATCCCACACGCGCACTTTAATGCGATCAGATGAATTGTGACATTCACTGCAAAAAAAAAAAGATAAATGAAAAGCCTCGTTAAAACGCCTCTAAACGACTTTAAAAGCCTTCAAATGCGATTTAACGGCCTTAAACAACCTTAAAATCGTTAAAGAGCATTTAGAACTGATTAAACACACCTTATCTCTTTGTATTGCGCCGTTAATTTGCGTTAAAACGCACTTGTAACGAGTTAGAATGCTTTTTCGCGCCAATCAAAGTGATAAAACGCATTTGAAATTCGTCTTAAGGACTCTTTGACAGTTTGCAATGCGTTTTAGATCACTTTAACGCTTCAGGGAGCGTTTTATCGGCGGTTATTCGTGTTAAAACGCGTTTTTAACTGTTTTAATTGCGTTAAAACGCGTTTTCAACTGTTTTAATTGCGTTAAAACGCGTTTTCAACTTTTTTTAATGCGTTAAAACGCGTTTTCAACTTTTTTTAATGCGTTAAAACGTGTTTTCAACTGTTTTAATTGCGTTAAAACGCGTTTTCAACTTTTTTTAATGCGTTAAAACGTGTTTTCAACTGTTTTAATTGCGTTAGAACGCGTTTTCAACTGTTTCAATAGCGTTAAAACGCGTTTTCAACTGTTTTAATTGCGTTAAAACGCGTTAAAAAAATTAAACACAATTATACGTCGTTAAGACACTTTTTAACGTCTTAAAATGCATTTTATAAGCGATCTAACAGTTTAAAATGCATTGTCTCGCGCATAAACGGCCAAAAAATGCGTTAAAACGCGATATAACGGTTTCACAGTCGTTAATACACGATTATTTGCGTTGGAACACAATTAAGTGCCATGCGAATGCGTTTCAACGCTTTTAAAATGCATTTTATACGCGTTAACCGGTTTAAAAAACGTTTTCTCGCGTTTTAACGGGCTAAAATGCATTAATATGCTATTAAATTGCGTTATTAATAAGGCATTTACTCACAAGTGAAACTTCTCATTCCACACGGGATTGAGCTCTTGCGGCATTGTGCGCGTTCGCTTCTTCACTTTGCTAACCTGGACGGTGACGTAGGGGTCGCTGGTGCCGCTCTTGTCCTTCGCAATCAATCCCTGAGCACAAATAACTGTCAGAAGTGGAGAAGATAGGTTAGAATTACAAATTATTGCAAAAAAAAAAGAAGTAAAATAAAGTAATATTCACCAGTTATGGCTATCTTGGCCGACCACTTGCTGGTGCCATCTAGGACGCTCTGCTTAACGGCCTTCATGTGACCCGAATGACTTTTCTCCTCAACACTAAATACGGCTCTAAGAGAGTAAAGAAGAAGCAGGGAGAAATTGTGAAAAAAACGACATAATGTGAGGAAAATCTACAGATTTTCTACATTTGGAGCAACTTAAGAGTCTTATAGTCGGAAAAATGATTGCTATTCACTCAATTTTTGTCCGATTTGCAAAATTTCGGATGTTTCGGAAAGCTAATGAGATTCTCTAAAACTTTTATCATAGACAAAAAATTGATCAGACCAATATTTATAGGTTATTTTTCAATTTAAAGATTTTTCGAGGTGAAAAAAAAAACATAAAAATGTCTCTAATTCCTACAATTTTTGTCCGATTCCCAAAATTCCGGATGTTTCGGAAAGCTAATGAGATTCCTTAAAACTTTCACTATGAAGCAAAAAGTCGCCGGAGAAGCGCTAAGACGTTATTTTTGAATTTTAAAACAAATATTATCAATATTTCTCCAAGAAAAAGAAAAGAAACTTACCTAATAAGTTCAAATATCTCTGGCTTTTCAATTTCTCTCTGCTTCATTCGCTCCTTCATGGCAGTTATGATGCTATTCGCTTTATCCTCCGCCCCATGTTTGCTGCTCTTCTCCGCCGCGCGCTGCAAGCAGTCGGCATTGAGGAGATCCTTGCACTTCTCATGACACTTAACCCCACATTCTGTGCAACGGACACCCTGACGGGCGATACCCCACAGCAGACCCTCGCACTCGTAGCAGTATGTGGGTGATGTGGCGGTCCACAGGACAAAATTGTGGGGAGTTGTTGAGGAGATGGGATATATCAGGGCCTGCAGGGATTTCTTGTACACGTGCATTTTCTAATGAGATCCAAAAAGAGGCAAAATACACAATGAAAGCGTTAACTGTCTTTTGCGCGTCGCTGTCAACTGTCACAAGCGGAAGTGTGAGCCGAAATTGACATTTGACGGCGGATTTCAATGTCATCAACTTACCAGCTCCTCATCGTTGAGTGTGGCTCTAGGAACGGCTGATGTGAGGCCTGCATTGCGTTTGGTAGCGGCCATTGTCTTGTTTGTTTGTTTTTGAAAAAGAGAGAAACAGTTAGAGAAATCCATTTTCGGCGCTTTGAGATGTTTTCTGTTGTTGTTGCAAATGCAAAAAATGAAGAATAACTTTGTGTGAGACTAAGAATGACTGGGGTGTCAGACTAACCCCTATTTCTTAGTTCTCAAAGTGTTCTATATTGTTGTTTGACTTTTTGATTTGGCTTAAATAAAGATCTTAAAAGTGAAAAAGAAAACAGGAAATGAAAGAAGCAGTGTGTGTGAGTCAACAGGATCTCACAAAGCAGTTTTTTTCTTTTACTAATTCAACTATTTAACTGTTTTTTTTTTTTATCTAATAATTGAAAAGAAAAGAAAAGAATCTAGCAGTAAAAGTGTTTCATAAACAAAAAGATTGAACGAGTTTGTAAAAAGAAACTTTCAACACGATTTTTTTTTTCTATTAGATTTTGTTGTTGTTGTAAAAAGGTATATACCTTAAGAACCTGAGATATCAGAGAGACAACATCCAAAGAGACATTTGAGGAGAGACAAGGGATAATTTAGTTTAAATTCTTTTTTGCATTGAAATGAAAAGAAAACACTTTGTTTTTCACAAGAAAATCACATGAAAAACAATTATACTCATTTTTTTTCTCTCAAGAAATTCGTAAACTTACCAATTCCGACACGAGTGGTATGGATTTTCGACGCGGACGAATATCTGGCATACTGTCGATGTTGCTGTAGAATGGATTGTCACCGGGATGGCCATTTCCGCGACCAACACCGTCACAAGCGCCGCTGCCATTCTAAAAAACAATTCAACCATAACATTTTAGAATAAAGTTAGGTTATACAACACTTGAAAGGTTTCACTGTCAGCTAAAACGTAAAATTTATCCCCAACATCTGGAATAATCTTCTTTTTTTTTCAGTTAAAATATATTAAAATATGCTAAAGATCAACTAAAATGGCAAATGACTACGTTTATACGATCAATTTCTGTTCTCAAAACGAGAACAGTCGATTGCAGCCCCATTCTGTCAAATCTCCACCTTCAATTGTCAAAAGGGCGCCATTTTCATCGTATAAACGCAGTCATTTTTGTTTTCTTTTGTATTTACTTTATCCTTATCTTTGGTGGCCTCCTCCTCTCGCATCTTCTCCTGATTGTTCTTCTCCTCGATCTTCTTCTCCTTCAGCGTCTTCAGGAGGCGCCACTTGCTGCTGCCCAGATCCTTGGGTGTTGCCGGTGGTTCCTCCTCTCGCGGTGACGGACTCTTATCCTTGAGCGGCTCCTCCTCCGGCTCCTCTGGGGTCGGTGACCTCGGTGGGGCCTCATCGTCCGTCTTGGCCGCCGAGTCGGGCCCCGAAGTCACCCCCGATGACTCACTCACGTGTTCGGCGGGGGATGAGGGTGTGGCCGAGTAGTCATCATCACTGGGAGGGGGTGAGGGTGTCGTGATGTCGGTGGCGTGCGTGAAGCGCTCATAGGCCGACTGAGGTTCAACGGTTGCAATCAATTCCGTGAGCACTGCATTCATTTGCTGGCGGATCTCATCGGTTGGCTCAAGGGGTGGCAAGGGGGGTGGCACCTCCAGGGCCGGCTCCTCCTCGGGTGCCTCGGGCAGAGGAGGTGGAGCTGGTGTATCATGTGACTTCTTCTCCATCTCCTCGAGCATTCGCAACTCATAGCAGAAGTACTCATCATCCGTATCGATACTGTCCTCTGTGCTCTGACGTCGTGACGACATCGTCCGCCACGAGTGCTGACTCCGACTATCCTCATTGTCCGGCACATCCAGGCTGGCCACCTTGGGCGGTGGTGACGACAAGGATTCACTGATCTCACACAGAGTCTCCCCTTCACTGTCATCCGTCACGGTCTTCTGCCTGAGTCGTCCGATCTTCCTGCTCACAGCAAACTCCATACTCGAGCTGGTGAATATAAACTTATCCTGACTCTCTTGACTCCTGGACTCCACCCCTGAATCCCTGATCGGTTCACTATCTTCCGTATCGGACACTTCCGGCACCGTCACTTCCTCATCCGAGTGATGACTGAAACTATGTCTCCGATAGATTTTCGCTCGCTGCATTATATTGGACATTGTCGCTGCCAGACTCTTCTTCTTCTTCTTCACCCCCACCACCTTTGCCGGTTCATCTACGCCCGGCAGACTCTGTGATCTGTGTCGCCTCGTGATCCTTCGTATCTTCAATTCTGGCAACAATTGAGACAAGCGTGACATGTACTTTGGTCGCTGCACCTCCTCATCCACCCCCTCCAGTCCCTCCGCCCCCTCAGGACTCTTAACATCCGCCACCGGATAGAACACCAGCCGGTCCAGTAGTCGCTCCTCGGGCCACCGTCGCGGCTCCTGAATCACATCCGGATACGGTGGTCGGAAGATACTCTTATGCTCATACGCCGAACATATGGGGCGCGCCTCTGTCACCAGTTCAGTGTCAAAGCGATGATAAGCCGGTGATGAGGGGGATCGTGTACTGAGACTGCTGACACCCGAATCACTGTGCTGACGAGAGTCCGGCGCTAAATGGTAGACAAAGATAGAGAAAAAAGAAAAATGGAGGCCACTTCAGGAAGAAGATATCTTTTATTGTAAGACTTGTCACACTTCCGGAAGAAGGTTCTTCGAGCCAGTTGAATGCCCAACCCAGAAACAAAGACAGAAAAGAAATCGTTAGAAAGCTTTTCAACGAACTCTAACGTGTTCCGTTAAAATGCATTTTGAAAGATCCAGCAAAACTCAGTAGGATATCTCTCGACTGTCCCCCCCCCTCTGTCCGCCAGACATCCCACGACAAGTCTTTCTCTGATCAAAAGTTCTTTCTCAACTGATTTCCTTACCACCTTCTGGCTGCAAGAATGGGGCACAATCATCTGCCGCCGGTGCTGGTGGTGGTGGACTCTCATCCCCCGTGGCCCCATCATCCATCAGAAGTCCCCCGAGGTCCGTGGATGTGTTAGGATTTTGCAGATGAAGGAGAAACATCATGGAGTTATGTCTCTCGAGACTCTTACGCAGTGACTGGATGTACTCATCACCACTATATGTGTCAGCTACTCTATTTGAGTTGATATCTGTCTTGTCCAGCCTACACACCGGCACCATCCCCGGCTGGTCGAGGGATGTGCCGGGGGGAAAAAACTGTCCCCCCACGAGACGTTTCACCGTGTGTATGTTTCGCCTTAGGCGATCAACAACACCATCAGCGGATTTACCTTCGGTGGGATTGAGTAGGAGAAATAGGAGATTAGCATCGATATTGACACGCTCAAAGAAATCAAGTTCGGCCTTTATTAGATCCTCAAGGGCTTGTCTCTGATCCAGGGCAATACCAGCCACATCATCCAATTTCAGCAGTTCCTCCATTATACTGTGCACCGTCCGACCGGTGGCCGGTTTATCGGCAGCAACAACGAGTTTATTGAGAATTTCCATTTCATTCTTGTGACTTTTTCGTTTCTTTCTCTCCTTCCGGGGAGCCCCCGCTGACGCCCCGGTGGACAACATGGTGAGAAATATCTCATGGATACCATCTATATCTTCATTATCCTCATAGATCATCCCCAAGGGTTCACGTGCCTCACCAGCTAGGGCCTCCTTCTGTAGATCCTCGAGGAGAACATCAAACTCCTTCGTCTCAACAGTTTTGGTGGCACTGGCGCTGGTAGTCTTATGGAGCGCCATTAGATTCCCCACCACCGTCTGTTGCTCCACCGTGAGTGTCTCTAATTTCTGCAATCTCTGCCACATCTTACCATACTCACTGCTCAACAGATCCAATGCACGCCATGCAAACTTCAATTCAGTCTCTAATAAACTTATTCTCGTGCCAATCTTCTCCATATAATCCGCTATAATATAGTCAGAATGCTGACTTGTGTACAACTGACTCACATCATCACGTATATCATCACTCTCACTTATGGCCAACTCATCGATCCCACGCAGGGCCATCAGGGCATCAAAGCGACAATCCGATGGACTATCGTCCAGATGGAGGGAATCAAGGAGAGACATCTTTCCTTAATGAACCATCCACCACGCACGATAAAAAAAAAACAAGTGCAACACCCTTTTTTTTTGCTGGCGCGCACCTCCTCACATTCGCGGACAAAAAATGATATTGGACAGACTCTCTCAAATGATTGACACAACGACCACTGCGCATGTCCACGGATTCGGCGCACGAAGGCTCTCGATGACACACACGAGTGTCCTTTCCGACCGACCGACATGTTATAGGGGCGCGCGTTGGAATTCAAATTAACGAATCGATTACAGTTTGAACTCATTTGCAATTCTGTTCACAAATGTGACCGCTCTCGCGATTGCAGCGCCATGCTGTCAAAATGTCCGTTTGAATGGCGGACGGAAACCGGATTAGACTAAAATGTGATCCTACAATACCTTGTTTTTCCCATATTTTTCTCGTTTTAGCTGACAACATAACCTCACATTAGTCTTTCTGGGAAATTCCATTGAATTTACTCACATTAAACTGCATGACGATCTTATTGTATGCCCAGTGCCATCTCTGTTTCGCCGTAACACCTGACTTTCGCACCATGAGACCACCTTGGAGGACCGTTGTGATCTCCTCGGTGTCGGTTCTCGTGAGTTTCTTCCCTTTCTCACTTGCGCGCGGCGACTGTTGAATGGTGATATCCTCCTGGATCGCCTTCATGCGCTCCTGCAGTGACACACGATCCTCCTTGAAGCTGCCACCACGACTCAGATCACCCGTCACCTCTTCCGGTGCCTCGAGATCCTCATCGAAGGACTCCTGCACCGACAGGTGAGTCTTACGACGCGGTGATGTCGCGGCGGATCCTTTGGGACTCACACTCGCCTTCAAAATGGCATCCAACTCACTCTCGGACATCTCGGGCTCCTCCTCTTCCGCCTCCATGTCCTCCTCCACTTCCTCCTGAAAGAAGAACAGAGAATGTTAGTATTTCCTTGGGAAAGATCCCGCGCGAAAACTCACTCCCACCTGAATCTCATAGATGGTGGCAGGTGGCGCTGCAGCGGCCACTTCCTTCTCATGCTCCAAATACCGGAACTCATCCTCCTCATTGAAGAAATCCTCGGCAGGAATCCGATAGGCTGACCGATAAATTGATGGTGGCTCTTCAAATCTCTCTGGTTCCGGTAGGATTTCCTCCTCCTCCTCCACTTCCTCTTCCTCCTCCTCCTCCTCCAGCTCCAGTTCCTCCTCCTCGTACAGCACGTCAACAGGTGTCGCTATCGGCGTCC
The DNA here is from genome assembly GCA_918844115.2 of Phlebotomus perniciosus. Lineage (NCBI taxonomy): Eukaryota > Metazoa > Arthropoda > Insecta > Diptera > Psychodidae > Phlebotomus > Phlebotomus perniciosus. The sequence continues at coordinate 32,061 of CAKKOB020000398.1, read as the reverse complement.
GAACTGGGCTCACGCGCTCCTCCACGTAATCAATGTGGAGACTGAAAGAACGAAAAAAAAAACCGTTAAAACGGACTTTAAGCCGGTTTAAAGTGTTAGAAGTACTTACTCATTGTATAGCGGCTCTGGTTCGATATATTCGCGCAATTTGGGCACCGGCAGAATCTTGGGCAGCCGCCGCGGCTCCTCTGGCCACATCTCCACCGGCACCGCCGGCAAACTCACCGGCGGCAGTTCTGGTGGACGCGTGAGATGCGCAATGCTGGGCATACGACGCTTAGGCGGCGGCTGTGGTGCCACTGTTGGCAGCAGACGCGCCGCCTTAATCACCGGCAGCCGCCGTTCAGGCCGCGGTGTCTCTGGCAGTCGCTTGTGCGGCGTATAGTACACGGGATCATCGTAGTCATCGTAGACACTCTCCTGACGCTCTAGGCTGCGCTTTCGCGCAAAAGATGGCGGCCGGCTGTTGTAGAACAGCGGCTCTGGGTAGTCAGATGTGGGTGATGCGGCGTTCTGGTGGTCCTCAAGAGAATTATCACGACTCACCTTACAAAAAAAACAGAGTTAGAACGTAGTTTTATGCAAGATGACTTAAATGTGACTCAAATATGACCACTAAATGGATTATTTCGTCATAATGACGTGTTTTAGGTCATTTTTTTTTGGTAATTTCCTGGTAATCTCTCACCTCAAGACTCCTCTGTGGTGTATCAGCATTGCGATACTGACTCGCTGAGGCATTCTCACCCACAGGATAGTTGAAGTCACTGGTGTAGTCACTATCTTCACTGTACTGTGATGTTTCTAGATATTGACTCTGTCTCTCGGCACGTGTCACATCCACGTGGTGGCCATTAAAGGCCTCAAGACGTCTCTGTAGCGTCATGGCGTCACTGTAGAGCGCCTCGAGGCGACAATCCAGGGCAATCATGTGATCGGTGGGATTACGAGTGCCAGCCACTTGACCATTCATGAGAACGAGTTCCATATCGAGAAAATACCACTGACTCCCGCCATCTGGTGGCATCTCATCCAAGGTGATATATTGGTAACCCAGTGCCCTATCCCATATCATACCCTTACACCACACCTCAATCAGCAGGCCACAGTGGATGTTGGTGGTCTCGAAGAGGAAATCCTGCTCCCAGCATGGTTCACTCCCCTTCACCGTCACCGTGGTGGATTTGACATTTTGTAGCTTGAGGGTGACATAGGTCTTAAACTGTTCCGCCTGTAATCCGCAGTATTTCGCCTTTTTCACTGAAAATCCCATATGACCTCACAGTTACCTCCATTTTACCTCATAACTACCTCCAGAAAAGGTGGAAAACTCTTCCCCAAGGAACTCACCTGTTACATTGAGAAGTGACATTTCGCATCTAAACACATAACTACAAAAAAAACACGGGGCCACTTCTCACCGAATGTGGCTGGCCTACATTTAGGGTGACATGTCACAAATGTGCTACAATACTGACCATCTCACTCTCAATCTCTTCGCAACAACCAAATATATATATATATATATATATATATCACACCCCCTTATGTCAAAAGAAAGTCATCTCTTTTGGACTATATGAAATGCATATAGAAATCAAATCCGTTACAGCGCATGACATGGACTTGCGCATACTTGTCGCCTTTTGCCTATCACAAGGCGACAAACTGTCAAACAGAGAGAGAGCGAGAGAGAGAGAGTGTGGAAACGTGTGTGATTCATAAATTTCACCCACGCGACTCAATGCGTCATGGATATGGATAAATATTGGTCATGGTGACGTCAGAGGTCTTGAGAAAGTCATAAAGTCAGTTTTTATAACCACCATGATGAGCAAACGTGATTTTAGTCTACCAGACATCCTGGAATGAGCAGAAGACCAGTTGACCTCATCGCGTTCAAAGAGAACGCCTTCAAATGCATTTTCCAAGGAGTTTTCAGGCTCGAGGGAACCGATTTTCCGCAGAAAAACTATTGTAAGAAAAACTCTCCCCCACGCTGACGCGTCCACCTGTCAAGCTTTGTCAGCTGTCAAAAAGTGGAACTGTGAGCCGAAATGACATTTGGCGGTTACTTTTTGAGCATCTCTCTGCTCTTGTGGGAGTCACACGCGTGGGTTGGGGACGCGCGCCAGACTTATCGATCTGACGGGGGAGATTGGCGCCACGGATGCTGGACATGTGCGGCGTCTGCGTATGAGCATCAAGGATAGATGGATGCCGGGCGGGGGGACCGAATAAAAGCCACAGCATCGCCATTCGGTCCACCAGAGACGTGGATCAACCATGGTGAAGTGTGCTGTACTAGTGCTTCTGCTGTTGCTCACCATTGCGGAGGGGCGCTACCTGCCCACCCGCTCTGGCGCCACAAATCTCGATCGTTTGCGTGACATTATAAGGAATGTAAGTGGAGATATAGAGAATTTATAATAAGCCAACGATAAAATAAAGAGAAGAAGATTTTCTCATGCTCCAGTGCCAACAATATGATTTTTCTTTCTTGTATTTCTCTTTTGTGAAATTGTGGAAAAATGAGAAGAGAGGAAAAGTGAAAGTCGCGAAATGACAAAAAGAAAAAAACAAAACAATGGATCTGAAGTTTTTTTTTGTTTAAATTTGCAACTTCCGTGAGTCAATGACGTTTGCGTCTTTCTTTTCTTCTCCCGCTGTCTTAAAAAACAGGTTCTCACGGCTCAACAGCCCGACTGGAGTGACTATCCGAGACCACCTTGGCATGATGGCGTCACCCACACCTGAGACCGTTAGACGTGACAACATGGCGGCGACAATAAAGTCTATTCAATGTGCAATTCAGCTATTCAATTACCTCCGACAACGACAAATAAGACAAAAAAAAAACATTAAGCAAATAAAGAGTTATTAAAGAGCAAGAGAAACATCTTTTTCGCTACAATCTTTGGCAAATTTTGGATTTTCTTCGACAAAATGGCTCACAATCAGATATGAATTCGTTTTCAAGCCGTTGAAAAGCGGTTATTGCCTTTAAATGCATTTTAACGGCGTTAAATGTCGTTTAAATGCATTTTCCCAGGCGTACGAACATCGTGACTTCATTTTGTGGATTAGAAAACCAATAAGTGGGTGAAAATTCCTCTAAACCTCAATTATTGACAAAATTACCAAGAGAGAGACACCCAAAAGGCTGGAATGCTAATTGAGTTTCACTTTCTCATTAATTGCCTCCACATTCCGATTTACCTGGCGGTTCAAATTCAAAAAGAGAACTGTTACAGGTAAGAATGCTTTTTGACCCTTTCAGCCCCTTTATAAGTGACACTGGCGACTGTTCTGTGAGCCAGTGACTTGTTGTTCGTGATGTTGTTCACTTGTGTTGCATTTGTGGTGATAGGGGGCGCCAGTGCGGGCTTCTGGGACATATTTTCGGGTCCTGAAGTTGTGGCCCCGCCCCTTCAAGTCATCCCCACCGCTCAGCCGGCCCCGCCCACCATTTGGCACATCCACAAGTACCAGGGCATCAATGTACGACCCGTTGCACCGGTCGGCCGGCCGACGGACACCTGGGAGCCCGAGGTGGTCCACTTGGCGCGACAGCATGGACTCCATGAGAGCCAACTGCCGCCACCCAGTGACGTGATGGCGCTGCTGGGTGTGTCAACACAGGCGGAGGCCATTGAGGCGATCAGGGAGATTGCAGCGACACCAGATGGTGTGGCGGCGGTGAGAAATTATCTGGGCAGTGCCAGCCAGATGGCGCCACAGCGGGTGGCCCCGCCCACCCTAAGCCACATCCACCATCGAACAGACATCGACGCCCACCAATCAGTGCTCACGGGAGAACGAGTTGAGGCCGTTAATGCACTAACGAGCGCCAGCGTTGCGATCAATCAATAAATTATCGTTTAAAGAAAGATAAGAAAAAGAATATTAAATGTTTTTAGGAGCATCGAAAGTGTTTTTCTCCTGCAAAAACTGGTTAAAAAGCGTTTTAACGCAATAAAACGCCGTTTAAATTGTGTTAACGGGCAATGCGTTTTAATGCAAATAAACTGCAATGAGGCCGTGAATGCGTTAACCTATAAAAGACTTTTTTTTCCCTGTTGTTTCTTTTTTTCTTCTTCTTAATCTCCATAATTTGTAACCACGATGTTTCTGTTTATATTTTTTTTCTCTCACCTTATGAAATTGACTTCTGATGAGCGAAGGGGGTTTAGAGATGCGGTGACTTTGTAATTCATCTTGTGGGTTCCCACCTGAGTGCGCGAGACTTCCGGGGGAGGTGGGGGGGTGCTCTGGGCCTTTAAAAGAGCACTGGCGGTGCATTGGGGGGCGTCAGTGAGTGATGAGTGAGTGAATCATGTGGGTGTTTGCAGTGATTATTGCGTGTTTGACTGTTTGTGGGGCAGAGCCGCCGACAGGATATCAGTACAATGCTCCCGCGACACAGTATGGCGCCCCCGCGGCCGCCCCTGTCATTCACAAGCACGTCTACGTTCACGTTCCGCCACCGGAGCCCGACTATGTTGCCCACAAGTGAGTCAAAGGGGGATCCGTGTGGCAGTTTAACGGACTATTTTGTTTAAATTTTTCGAAGGGGCAAATGGCGCCACAAGTGTTTTTTCATTTGGGCAACAAAATTGTGTTTAAAATAAAAGTCGTTAAAACGCTTTTTAGCGATTGTTTAAAGAGACTATTTTGAATTTTGAATCTCTTTTCTCTCTCTCCCTCAAAAAAACCTCCGATAGGAAACCCATTGTGCTTCCCCCACCACAGAAACACTACAAGATTGTGTTTATCAAGGCGCCCACATCACCACCACCCACCGCCCCCATTCTGCCCGCCCTGACGCCCAGCGAGGAGAAGACACTCGTGTATGTTCTCGTGAAGCGCCCCGATGACCAGCCAGACCTCGTGGTGCCCACCGCCGCCCCCACCCAACCCAGTCGCCCCGAAGTCTACTTCATTCGCTACAAGACGCAGAAGGACTCGTATGCGCCGCCAAGCGCCACCTACGGTGCCCCCAGTTCCCAATATGGACCACCACAGTGAATAAAAGAAATAATTTAAGAGCTGAGAAAGTGTGTTTCATTTTGAAAACGAACTTAAATCGCGAACTTGCCTACTCAATTATAGGCTAAACAGTTTTTCTGCGCGTCGCTGTCAAAGATGAACTGTGAGCCGAATTGACATTTGGCGGCGGATTAGTAAAAACTTGCTCTAATCACTTTGATGTCTTTCCAAAACTCGAATCTTTTATCGTTTTTAGGTTATTTGAGATGGAAACTGGCGCAAAAATACCCTCTAACTTTTTCCCGCCAGAAATGTGTGAAACGCGAAACCGGCTCGTTGACGCGTTAATCGCGCAAAATGCGCTTCATCAGCGTTTCTGCCTCTCTCTCTCTCGTATTTTATTCCCTCAATTTACAAATTAAAATGATAATAGTTGATTATCTTGTGGTGTTGATGCTGTTCACGACGGTTTTGGGACACTCCGACGGCCCCATGACGTGGGAGGACTTCAAGCACGCCTACAATCGCACGTATAGGCGCCCATTTCGCGAGAATCGCTCACGACGCGCCTTCGCGGCCAACGTGGCGCTCGTGGAGGCTCACAATGCCGCCTATGGGGCCAATAGATCCACTTTCCGGCTCGCCGTGAACCCTCTGGCCGATCTCACGGCCCGTGAGTACCTCGTGCGCTTCGTGAGACTCACCACGACGAATGGGGATGAGCGCGATGATGCTGAGCATGTGGCGACATTTGGGGACACCGTGGATGTTCCGAGTGCTGTCGATTGGCGCCGAATGGGCTTCGAGACGCCACCCGACAACCAGAAGTCCTGCGGCTCATGCTACGCCTTCAGTATTGTGCACAGCATCGAGGGACAGATCTTCAAGAGGACCAACAGGCTCATAGGACTGAGTGAGCAGCAAATTGTGGACTGTAGCGGTGAGATGGGGAATCATGGGTGTGCTGGGGGCTCACTGCGCAACACACTGCGCTACCTGACATCCTGTGGGGGCGTCATGCGACAGCAGGACTATCCCTATACGGCCAAAGAGGGCAGATGTCGCTTCATGGCGCCCCTGGCGGTCGTAAATGTCACCCGATGGGCCATTCTACCCGCCAGCGAAGCCGCCCTGGCCGTGGCGGTGGCCACAGTAGGACCCATTGCGGTGTCCATTAACGCCTCCCCGCGGACCTTTCAACTCTACAGTGATGGGGTGTATGATGACAGCGAGTGCAGCGCCAAGGCGGTGAATCATGCAATGTTACTGCTCGGATTTACGCCGGACTACTGGATTCTCAAGAATTGGTGGGGCGCCAAATGGGGCGAAGGGGGCTACATGAGGCTCAAGAGACATGGAAATCTATGCGGTGTGGCCAATTATGCCGCCTACGCTGTTGTTTAGACGGCAAATCACTTTAGACATTTGAATAAAGATGTTTTGCAAAGTCATTTTTTTTGCTTTTTGAAAACACATTGAATCGTGTTTGGGATGGAATTTCACTTTAGTTGCGCCGTCAAATGTCATTTCGACTCACAATTCCACTTTTGACAGTTGACAGACTTGACAGCGTGGGGAGGGGGGAGTTTTCTTGTGGGAAATCGGTTTTATCGAGCCTTTGGAAGCAAAAAAAACGCCCCAAATACAATTGAGGTTATGTACTGGGGATTCCTCTGGGGATTTGACGTCTCAGCATTGAAAGAATTGTGATTTTTTTTGTATTTTATTAAAATTTTAATCTTCATTCACTTTTTTGTTTACTTTTATAATCAATCATTAATCTTAGTTGCAGTTTTTGTTGCTGAAGAACACCATGAGTATAATTCATATATGTTTTTGTTGTTGTTTTTTTTTATCATCTTGTATATATATAAATTTATGTATATATATACCATTCTCTTCACCTTATAGTCCTAATATTTCATTTATCCTCCGTCAGCTCACATTTTTTTTTAATTAGTTTTTTTTTCTTTAAATATGTTTGTTGCTTCTTTCACTTTTTTTGTAGTTTTTTTTTTCTTATATCTTCTTACTCATTTACGTGGTTTTCTTCTGGCTATTCTCTATTGGCGAGATTTTTCTTCTTCTTCTTCACATTTTATTTCACATTTTGGCGCGAAGAGTCTCGCTTTTGCCTCTCTCAAGGGTTTTTTTTTTTGCTTTTTTTCTTTATATATACTTTTTTTTCTCAATAGTAGCTAAAAATATTGCGTCGTAGACTTTCTGTCATCAGACACTTATCATGGTTGTTTCTTCTCTCCTTCCCACAATCTTCTCTCTCTCTCTTTCCATATAATAATCCACATTTTAGTTATTTCATCTTCTTCTTTATTACCTTTCATCCATTTTACACTTTCTTTATCTCCCATCATCATTAAAAGAAAATTCAATCTTCTCTTAAGTGTCTATTGTGTTTTTTTTTCTTTACTCTCACTTAACCTCACTTAGTAGCTAAAAATCATTTACTATATCGTCTTCTAGTGTTTATATGTCTCCTTCCATCTTCTTATTATTTATTTATTTTTAATTCTTCTCCTTGCTTATCTCACTTCATTAATTGTAATTTTTTTTCTTCATCATTTCTCTTAAGTCGTAAAATATTAATTTTTTTTTCATATCACGCACTTTCACTCAAGTCTATTGGTTATTTAGTTCTTGGTTGCTTTTGGATTAGTAATTTTCTCTCTCCGGCTATCTCTCTCTCTCTCTCTCTAGAGTCACATTCCTAAATCATTGCATGGATTGCGCGCGCGCCTTTGACTGTTTTGACAAGAAAACAACAAAAAAAAAGCGAAATTATAGCAGCAACAGCAAAAAAATGAAAAGTTGATAAAAAAAAGTTGACTTTTATACTTCTGTCTCTTTTTTGTTCGTTTTGTTTTATGTTTACAATTTGGAAATATGGCGCTGCTGTCGCCGAGTCGGCCGAAAAGTTTCTATCTCTCTCTAACAATACTCATGAGCACAGAACCCAGCCGATCGCCCTCTCTCTCTCTCTCTCTCTCGTTGCCTGGAAGAAAGGACACACACGCTGTGACGGATGGATTGATCGCCCCGCCCCTTTATTTGTTTTTTTTTTTTCACTAATTACTATGTTTTCTCCTTCTTCTCCTTTAACAATAAATACAAAGAATGATACACATTTAAAAGCTAAATTCCTTATGTTTTCTTTTTCACTGTGTTTTGAAAATTCTCAGTGTTCTCCTACTTGATTTGCGCGCGCCCCCTCCCCTCTTTAATTATTTTACTTTAACCCCGCCTCCCCCTCCCAACGTTGACCGTCAAGAAATAATCTAATCAGTTTTTTTTTTATCTTGTTGCTTTCTATTCTCTATTTAATAGTTGTTTTTTTTATCATCATCTTGTTCTTCTTCTCTAATCCTAAACTTGTCCTAATAGAAAACACATTAAAATATTCATTTTTTTATATCTCAATCGCTCACATGTTTACATCTTTTTTTTGCAATATTTTTTTCTTCACTTTTTTTTATATTACAATCTTCATTTATTTTCTCCATCATTTATGCTTATTTTCTTTATTTTATTTCTTTATAATTACTTTATTTCTTATTTTTTTTTCATTAAATTCAATAGCAGTCATTAGAGTTTCCGTTTGTGTATTTTGTTGTTGTTTCTTCCACCCTCATCCTCTCATAACCTCACAATTTCCCAGCTACAATTCAATTAATTCATTTACTTTACCTTTTGTTTAAACTTCTTTCTTTTTTTTTGCATTAAATTTATTTTATTTTTTTTCACTCATGAGATTTGTTTTATTGCCCAGTGCCCACTGACTTCCGCTTCTTCTTCTTCTTCTTTTTAACCTTACTTTTCTTTCTTTCTTCTGAATCTTCTTTTTCCTCCCATACAAAATTTAAAAAAGTGCTCTTTTGCATTCGGCATTTAGGAACCACATAGAGAGAGCAAATCGATGACGTCCAACGGATTTTTAGAGGTCTCTGTAGACACTTGCCGAAAAACTGTAGATTACTGTGGAATTTCACCTTTGAAGCAGTAATTCGATGTTTTATGGGTGTTTTTTTCTTCTTCTTTTTGTAAAGTAGTATTGACGTCATCGCATTTGCGAAAGGAGGTGAGAGGTTGGTGGGAGAATCTCTCTTTCTCTCTCTCTCTTTATATTGTGGGCATTTCATTGCAATTAAACGCTTTGAACCGGCATAAAAATGGGTTTCAACGCAATTAAACGCCGTTAAAACGATTTTTAACTGTTTTAACGCAATTAAGCGCTGTTAAAACGATTTTTAACTGTCTTAAGTGCGTTTTAACGCAAATAAACGCCGTTAAAACGATTTTTAACTGTTTTAACGCAAAGACACGCCGTTAAAATGATTTTTAACTGTTTTAACGCAATTAAACGCCGTTAAAACAATTTTTAACTGTCTTAACGCAATTAAAACGATTTTTAACTGTTTTAAGTGCGTTTCAACGCAAATACACGCCGTTAAAATGCGTTTTTGCTGAGCTTGTAACGCCGACAATAGGGAATTCTTTGTAGGGAAAGAAAAAATTATTAAAACAAATTTGTTGAAATTAGAAATTCTTCTGTTCGCACCAGTTGTCATTTCTCTTGTTTCTCTCCCTCTTGTACTCTCCGAAAAAGAAAGAAATATATATATATATAGATTAGGTTAATGTACGTCTCTAAAATGTAATTTGCCTAAGTTGATCTTCTTTGTTGTTGTTGTTTTCATTCTAAAATGTGTGTATTTGTGTGATAAGTTTTTTTTATGTTTAAGACTTTTTTGTTGGTTTTCTCTTTCTTTTTTTTCACCTATAAATTACTTGGTATGTATTTTTTATCAATCTTATTTAGTATCTTCATTGTTCCATCATCGAATTCATAATTTTTATTCTCACACTTCTTAATCCATTTTTTTTTATTATTATTTCTTTTTTTTATCTTTTTTTTCATTCATTTTTTTTTGCTTTCACTATAAATAAGAGACACAAATAAAAGGCTTTGGGGAGTTGGTTTTCAACCACACAGTTATCACATTAAGGCCAATGATTGTTTTTGTCATTTACAAATGACTTTTTCTTCTTCTTTTACTCCAACTTTTTTTTACTTTTACTTTTTTTTTATATATATATATATATATACTTATAATCTGCTTAGAACGCACGCGACGGCGTTGAACTTATAATCCTTGTATTTCACTATCATTTCTTCTTTATTTATTTAAGTGTTTTATTTTTGTGTGTTTTCTTCCTCTCATCTCTCTCTATCAGTATAATACTTTTATTTATTTTCCCTCTCTCTCTCTCTCCCTCAATGAGACAGTTTCTTAATCCACACTTCTTCAATTTCTCTTTCATTTTTTTTGTTTATTAATAGAAACACGATTATCCACTTAAGAGCCCTTAAATAGTAAATGTAAAACGATTATATACATGCTAAAATGGTTTTTTCATCATCATCATCTTCTATATAGCTATATATGTATATATCATTCTACAAACATCTATCACTTAATCATTGTTACTGGATTTCAAAAAACCACTTCCGAACAGTTTTCATCTTCTTTTGTTACTGTTTTTTTTTTAAATCACTTAAGAAGGGGAGGGGGAGGGGAAAGGAGCTAGACTACCAGCGAGATTCTGCTGTTAATAGGTTTTAGCCCCCTTTTTACGGGATGCGACAGTTTTTTAGCCTACATAAGGCTTCAGAGACATTCGGTAGGTTTTGCTAAAAAAGGTTTCTCTTTCCCCCAAGTAAAACGAAATGATTGGAAGATTCTTTTATTTATAACAAATTAAGGTTATTAAAGAGGTTTCCTTGAGGTTTAATGACCGGGGTCGTTAGAATGCTTTAAAATACGAGGGGGTACTAATATAGAGAATCCCTGGTCAATTGTCTCGAGAAATGTTTCGCAGAAACCTGCGAAACACGAGAAATTCAAGAAATGCTTCGCACAAAGAGAATATTTCGCTTTCATTTAAAAAAAAAACAATTAAACCGTTTTACCGCGCTTAAAGCGTTATAACGCGCTTAAGGCGTTTAAACCCGCTCTAAGCCTTTTAACGCGCTTCAAGTCTCTTAACACGCTTTAAGTCATTAAAAGCGCTTAAGGCGTTTTAACGCGCTCAGAACGTTTTAACGCGCTTAAGAACTTTAAACGCGCTTATGGAGTTTAAACGAGCTACAAGCGTTTTAACGCGCTTAAGAAGTTTAAACGCGCTTAGGACGTTTAAAAGCGCTTAAGGAGTTTTAACGCGCTTAAGAAGTTTTAACGCGCTTAAGGAGTTTAAACGCGCTTAAGGAGTTTAAACGCGCTTAAAGAGTTTAAACGCGCTTAGAGGGTTTTAACGCGCTTAGAGCGTTTTAACGCGCTTAAGCAGTTTAAACGCGCTTAGGACGTTTAAAAGCGCTTCAAGCATTTTAACACGCTTTAAGCGTTTTAACGAGCTTAAGGCGTTTAAACGCGCCTAAAACGTTTCAACGGCGCCTTAAAGCATTTTTAAGCGTTTTGATAAACTCTTGCAAATCTCGCGAAACCATGAATAGGTTCGCGAATCTCAAGACACCCAAAAAAAAATAACGCGCAACCCCCAATGTCTCTGGTAACTGTTGCCGTAGGACTTGTAACAGAATCTCCAGACTATTTAAATTGGACTTGATTTGTTTTTTTTTAGCAAAATAATACGTTTATAGGATTATCAGTTTAAAGGGTTTTTATCTTTCTTTTTTTTTGTTTTTTTTTTAGTGAAAAATGGGATTTCGGAAGGATAGAAAAAAGTCCTTTTCATTTGCACTAAGGAGATAGTTTTTCTTCTTCTTCTTCTCTCGATCAGTAAAACCTATAATTATTACCCATAATCCACAATTATACGTTTTTTTTCCTCCTCTTCCTCTTTACTAGTTAATATTATTTCTCCTTCTTCTTCTTCCTTCAAATATCTATTTAATTATGTGTCATTTTTTTTTCTCTAAAAAATATCCATCAAATCTTTCATTTATCATCATCTGGCTTATTATATATATGATTTTTCTTCATTTCTTTAAAAACCTAAAAATCTAATATTTTATCAGTTTTTTTTCACATTTTCATTATTAATAATAATATATATCATTTTATTTATTCATTTTTTTTTAATCTATAATATTTACCTTTTTCTTGTTTCCTTCTTCTTCTTCTTCTTCTTCTCCTTCGAACCCCTTAAAAGTCTAGTCATTTTGTTTTTCATTTAGTATATCAATTATGTCACATTTTGCGCGCGCCGCCATTTTGTGCGTGTGACAGGTTGGTGGGAAAAGCAACCATTCTCATATCTTCTCTCTCTCTCTCTCTCTCTCTCTCTCTCTCTTAATTCAATTCACTACCCAAGAGATTCTCCGGCAGGAATGAGTTCAAATTTGACGGAGTACCGCGCTCCGTTCCACTCTCTAGCGGCGTCCACAGGTTACTGGCGCCACCGCCCTGTGTCCACACCGAGCCGGTGCCCCAAGTGTCATTGGGAGCTGTCAAGAGCATTTATTTTGAGCATTCTCAATCAAGAAAAGTTACTTTTGTATTGATATCCCATGAAACCGGGGGGGGGGGAAACACCTTTTTTTCTGCACAAAAAGCTTTTCAACGCCGTTAAATCGCATTTTGAGAAGTTAAAAAAAAACATTTAACCGCCATTTAATTGCATTTAAATGCACTTTCCTCAGTTAGAAAGCGTTTTAGCGACATTTTAACAGCTTTATATTGCATTTTAGCGCATCCTAAATCGCTAAAATGCATTTTAACGCATTTCAAGCCAGTTTAAAGCATTTTAGGACACATTTTAAACTGCTAAGAAGCGTTTAACTGACATTTCGTCGCTTTAAAACTCATTTTAAAACGTTAAAAAGTGTTTTATTAGCATTTCTTGCGTTAAGACACATTTTAAGCTGTTAAAAAGCGTTTTAACTGCGTTTTAACGCACTAAAACGCATTTTAAACCAGTTTAACTGCGTTTTATTGCGTGAAAAGGCATTTTAAGCTGTTAAAATGCGTTTTATCGCATTAAAACGCATTTTAAACCAGTTTAAGTGCGTTTTCTTGCGTAAAAAGGCATTTTAAGCTTTTAAAAAGCGTTTTATCACATTAAAACGCATTTTAAGCTGTTAGAAAGCATTTAAACGCGTTTTAAGGCATATTCAACAGCTTAAAATGCGTTTTAATGTCGTTTAATCACGATAAAACGAGTTTTAGACGCATTTTAAGTCGCTTCAAAGCAATAAAATGCGTGTTAAAGGCGTTTCTGTATAATTTTTCCCCCGCGCTCTCAATGGAATATCCGCAGCCTGAAAAGTGAGAGTAGACACCAAGTGTTGTGACTCACCTGAGTTGCGCTGTTGCGGTGGCTGATTGGGTGGACGCCAGGTGGCACCACCACCGGTGCTGGCTGGTGTTGTGGGTGGTTGCTGAGCCGGTGCACCTGAGCCCTGGGGTACAGCCAGATGCTGAAGTATATTCTGAACTTCACTCTCACTGGGTGATTCGGCACAGATTGTTGTATTGCCAAGAACACAATTATTCAGCGCCATCTGGGCCTTGTGCGCCTCCTCGCGACTCGAGTACTTGCACAATGCGATACTGTGATTCAAGTACATATGGAAGTTTTGCAGTGGCCCATGTTGCATGCACAGCGTACGCAATGTTGATCCATCGATCTACATAAGGGGGAAAGGGGAACGCGATTTGAGGTTATGTTAGCGCTGCGAAGAAAACAACAATAACAACAACTAACCTGAGGTGTGAGATTCTTGAGAAGAAGCCATGTTGAGTGTCCCCAGTTGTTGGGCCACGACTGCTGACCGATGCCACGCGACAGGGCGCCAGAGACCCAGCCATTAGAGGCACCAGTGGCACCCTTTGTGGCCCCAAGTCCTGGCGGTGGCCCACGTGACGCCTTCGAGACGGGAACACCCCAAAGTTCACTGTTATTGGGAGCCGGAGCCGCCATATGTTCACTCCAGCTGTTACTCTTGCCGCCCAATTTGGCCGTTGAGCTGTTTTTTCGTTTTGAGAGAGAGATTATTTAATTAAAGAAAACAGTGACATCCCCACAGAGAGAGAGAGACTCACGTGAAATTCTGCTGTGATGAGGGATTAAAGCTCCATGTTGAGGAGGACAAGCTGATTGGTTGCATCTCAGTTGGTGATGTTTTACTACTTCCCGTGAACAAGTCACTCTCCTTGGCTGTAATCGACAGTGGTGATCTGGCAACACTTCCTGGCGTTATACTTGGATCCTCCTCGATTGTCTTCATCTGAGAACCCTTTTAGAAAGAAAAAAAAATTCCCCCAATTTACAACAAAACAAAAGTTAGAAGGGGGTGGGGGCCGAAAACTCACTTTCCACGGTTTTCCGGGCTCAAATTCCGGCACGAGATCCGTAAATGCCGCCGAGGGGGATGTCTGACCTGTTGGCCAATCCTTGGCGGCATCAGATTCAATAACACCAGCATCTGGCCACCCATCGGTGCCACTTCGACCCGTTGACCAGGTTCTTTAGCAACAACAACAACAAATACAGAGTCAAAAGAGATAATTTAAAAACAAACCAAACAGAATTAACTCACCCATCACCCTGAAGACCTAGACTACCCATGGCGGAGCTTGTTGTTGACAGTGTGGGCTTTGATGTTGTTCCCGGAGCCCGTGAGAAGTCCGTTGTCTCCCCCTCCTTCTCCAGCGCCCCCAATTTCCACTGATTCAGTCGACTCTGTTGCGTCGATGCGGCCTGATATGGTTGTTGCTCCTTTAGAAATCAAAATATAGAGAACCTAACCTCCAAAAAAAAAAAAAAGAAATCGCCTCTCACCTTATTAAGTGCAATATCGGAGAAATTGCCCTGGAGTGATGCGATTGGATCGTGTTGGGAGCGCAAAACGAAGTCATTGGCTGTGGAATGGCTGCCCTGTTGTTGTTTCACATAAATCGCCTGCTGAGCTGTTATTTGATTTTGCAAATTAGATATTTGCTGCTTCAATTTTGTCACAGCAACACTATGTTGGAGACCATTAACACCACCACGAGACGACATGTTGGACTGGGTTAGTTGGAGTTGCTGTAAACAAAAACCAGAAAAAACAAAAATAAAAGAAATTAAGAACATCTTACATCTCTCTCTCTCTCTCTCTCTCTCGGTTTACCTTAATATTGTTGAGCAGCTGATTGAGTAGGAGGAGTGTCTGTGGCGCTAGTGGTTGATTGAGAATCTGATGATTGAGATAGCCCGCCTGCACTGCCATCTGTATTTGCTGGACGAGCATTCGCAATTGCTGTGTGGACGGTTGCCCACTTGTGGGCGGTGGTGGTTGACTCTGGGCAAATGTGGCCCCATTACCTGGTGGCGGAGCCGCCGTGTGACCCCCCTGTAGATACTTTTGCACCTGAAGGGGCTGAATGGACGCCATATTGTTCATAATGGCAGCAGATGTTGGTGGAAATTGCATAGCAGCCGCCTGATTGCCACCACCAGCGCCACCTCCCGGAAAACCACCACGACCACCAAATGACGGATCAAATTGACCCCCACCACCGCCTCCATGCTCCTCATGACGACGCCACGACTCAACGGCTCCGCGTTGTTGATTCAACACCTCCAATGCCTCATCAACATTCATATTGGTCATCCTGAGTGCCACCTCGGCGTCCTCCTTCTTGAATCCCATCTCATGCAGGATCCTCAGTTGTTTGCTGTTTCTCACAATGTCCACCTGAGCGGCTGACATCTTTGGCGGTGGCGCCACCTTCGCTGCATTCCACTCCATCTCCCCTCCATCCGGCCACATGTTCTTCCCCTTCTGCCATGAATCACCACCACCACCGCCGCCGCCACCCCAGGCACCCGCCGGCACATCGCACGCCTCCTCCCAAACACCATTCCGCCACATACCACCGCCGCCCGCCGCCTCCTTGGCCATCCTCACAGCTGGACGCATCATGGCGCCACCTCCTCTCATCTCCGGTCCCTCCTTCCAGTGACTGACACCCGGTAGACGGGTGGCACCACCGCCGCCGCCGCCACCCTGTTGACCCCACAGTGATGTTCCATCATCGAAATTCCCAACAGCACGTCGTTGCGCCGGCGGTGACGGTTCCTCCCATCCACTCGGTTTTCCACCGCCGCCACTCATCTCCTTCGGCGGCTGTCCGCCGCCACCCCACTGTCCGCCACCGCCTCCACCACCCCCACTCTGACTGACGATCTTATTGAGTGGTGGCATCTGGTGGGCGGCGGCCGCCGCTGCTGCCATCGCATGATGCTGCCCCCACATCTCACTGGCCCCATTCAGTCGGCCACTGATGCCCCGCGGATCCCCGCGCATATCACGCGGATCCACCATTCGCATGTCACGCGGATCAGCACTGGGGGCGCGCATCTCACGCGGATCCATCAGTGGGGCGCCACCACCACGCATCTCACGCGGATCCTGCCAGGCGCCACCACCCGCCGCTGCGGCGCCTCCACTCCACTCCGCCTCCTTCTTGGCCACCGCCGGCGGCCACATGGCACCGGGAGCAGTGGCGCTGGCACCACCACCCCATTGGGGAGCCGCTGGGGCGGCGGCAGGAGCGCCGGTCCACACGTTGCCACCCTCAGCGCTGTCATCGTCCTCGCCTGGTTTCCACAAACACACAAACACATTGGAATATAACGAAAAAAAAACAAACAATTTGAAATTAAACTGTCAAAAAACTGCTTTTTAAGGGTCTAATTACAAAAAAATCAAATATAGTTACTACTCACCCCACGTTCCACCCAGATTGGTGGACGGTGTATGTCCCCAGGGGGTCTTAGCCACCGGCTGTGGGGGCGGTTGACCCCCATTGCGCAGATTAGCCTCCCACAGATCAGTTCCATTGTTGACTGACGCCTTCCAGACTGGCGGTGCCGTTGGTGGGGCATCTGTCACTTTGACAGCACCCGGTTCCGGTGATGTCGGCACATCCCACTGTGTATCCTGATTCACATGCTGACACCCCCAGCCATCCTGGGCGAACAGAGCCTCACGCATCGTATTGAGTTGCTCCAGTTGATTCTTGGCACCACCACCGGCTGGTGGTTTTGCACCGCCGCCACCACTCCATGTCACCTGTGGCGCCACTGTGGCTCCCACGGTCACAGCAGCAGTCACGGTGCTTGTCACCGTGACAGTTGCCGCCTGTGGACTCCCCCAGCCCGTATTGAGGGCGCCCTCACCGCCACCACAGAGACGGAGACGTGGCGGCGCCACCAGGTGGCGTTCACGCTCCCGCCAGCGGCACAATTGATCAAATGTGACGTAGGGAATGTCATCAGTTGTAGCACCATTTTTCCCCTCCTCCACTCTGTCTCTCATCCCCACCCTATCACACATGTAGCATCGGGTAACACTAGACAGTAGGCACACATCGCCACATCGGTGGAAGTTGATCATCAAATGTCCTATCATATTCATCCCCCATATGTCCTCGCATATCTTCTTAATGCTATCATCAATGTTTATGCTCATGCAATGTATGACGATATGGCGATTAGCACACACTGATATCATCTGGCTCACACTATCACTATTATCTACTAAGAATATGATGACGTCATAGAATGGAGAAGAAGAAGAAGAAGAAAACGATATCTTAATCACCACAGATAATGAAAGCGCTTCACTTGGTCGTCCATTAGACACTTTTGTACAATCAACCTGATGGCGGTGGATCTCTAAAATGCCCCCCACACGGATCAAATCAATGGAAGAACCGTCATCGATTACGATTATTGTAAATTGGTGATGTTTCGCCGCAAAGCCCTGCAAACAAAAGAAGAAACAAAAAATAATGTGATTGTTTTGTTTTTTGGCAACAAGCCGTCGCCAAATGTCATTTCGGCTCACAGATTCGCCTCAATTGACATTTCCGCACGGAAAATCGATTTTCTCGAGCCTGACAGTGTAAAATCGAGCCAGAAAACCCAGTAAGGGCGACTTTTGCGCAAAAAATGCCCATGAAACAGTTTAATTAGATGGCAAAAACTAACCTCTAAGGACGGATCTGGTCCCCTTTTTGTCATCATGTCCGCCGTCGCATTAAAACTAACGTTCAATATCACAGTTGCGTGTCGTCCGCAGACGATAAATGTCTCCACTGAATCTCCTCTTTTGGTCTTCATTGTTTCGAATATTGGTTGATTTGCTTGTCACACGATTTGATTTACTTCTTTTTTTTTATCTATTATTTATTTTTGTTTTGTTTTAGCAAAAGAAAAGGATTTTTTGTTTAAAAAAAAAACCAATTGGCGCGCCCGTCAATCTGACATTCGATGGTTGTTAGGTTTCTTTTTATCTTTTTCTTTAGACTTTTTTCTTTTGACACTTTCAATTGGTTTAGAGGTTAGGTTTTTTTTAATTTAAGTTTGTGACTTTTTGCTGTTTCTTTTTTGTTTAGTGAAATTCGCGTCTCAAAACACACAAAAGTATTTCTTTAGTCAAAAGCATGCCCAGTTTTTGTTGTTTTTTTATCCTACTATTATTATTATTATTATTACTTTAATCTTATCAAATATTATCACCAACAATATTAGATTTTTCTCTCTCTCCCTCTCTTATTTTATTATTTTTTTGTTTAATATATATATATATTTATCGAAATTTAAATCTGTGTGTTTTTTTCTTCTATGCTGATTTTTTTTAATACTTAAGGATATTATTCTTTTGTTTTTACTAATAGTTTTTTATTTAATCTGTAGCGTTGGAGAAGCTTCTTAATGACACGTATTACAAATCTCTTATGTCTCTGTTTGAACGTTTATTATCAGTGTGGTTTTTTTTTCTTTTTAACTATGTTTTAATCTTTTCTTTACGAATCTACAGTAGGTTTTCTTCTATATCATTTAATTTCCCTTTTGTTGTTGTTGTTTTTCCTTTAATTACTATTATTTTATATCATTTGCCTTTTAGTTGTTGTTTTTTTTTCTTTATCTTTATTTTTAATATATTCGATTATGTAGGTTCTCTGGTTTCAATCATCTGAAATCAGTTGTTTTTTTGTTGTTGTTTATTTAAATAGTTTACTTTTATTTACCTTTTTTTTCTTGCTTAAACACTAATTATTTAGATATATGTATTGGCCTTAAAGTTTAATGTGTTAATATCCTGGAAATACAAGTAAAAGTTATTGTCATTTCGTTATTATTAGTAACTTGGAAAGAAACCGCTTGTAAAACTATTGTGATCCATTAAAAAGGCGTTAACAGCGCATTTTCAAATTGATTCAATGCATTTTGAAGGCATTTTTTATTTGAAATACAAGAGATAATTTCTTTCCAGAGTGACTATTTATTATAGTTAGGCCGATAGTTTGCTGCAACTCACCTCAAATAGTTCAGTACAAAGGCATTGTTTCTTCATCAGATGTTGATTAATTACTTTTCTCACCCTCTCTCTCTCTCTCTCTGTCTCCTTCTCTCTTTCACCCCCGAATGAAACAGTGAAAACCAAAAGAATTTCTCTCCTTTTTTTTCTCCTTGTTTGTCAATTGATGTGTCTTCGGCGGCGCCGGGGCACCCACAATGCCCGTTTTTTTTTTTTTCGAAAAAAAAAATTATAACTACTTTTCACTCACTAGTTTTTTTTCCTCAAAAATTTGTGGGTTCTTTTTTTGTTAATTTCTCTTTCTTTCTGTTCTTTTTTTGTCACACTGAGTTTGAGTCTTTAGTTTTTATTATTCCTTACTTTTCTCTTAATATTTTTATCATTTTTTTTCTCTTTAATTTCCCGTTAAACAACGTTTCCTGCATTGAGTCCAACGTAAATGCACATTGACAGGATGAGGTTTGGTGGGGGCGAAGGATCTGCAAGAAAAGTGTTTTTTTTTTATCTGTTTTGTTTCTCTTTTTGCAAGAGATTTCAGGAGCAAAAAAAAAACGAATTTTCAAACCCCAAAACAGAGCCCCGTTATTTTTTTCTAACCTGCAGGCAACGCGAATGACAAAAAAAAGGAGTGGGGAGGCTCACTTTCACGCCAGTCTTTTTTTTTATTCTCTCTCTCTCTCTCTCCTCAATATTTACCCCCACCCAAACAAAAATGAACTAGAGAGGAGAGAAAAAAACAACTTGAAGAGCAAAAAAAAATGGCAAAGAAAAATCTTCTAAAAATCACAAATTAATCTATTGAAGAAAAAAAAGAAAGCCAAAAAAAAAAGAAACACAACACCAAAACCTTCCGGGCGGTTTTTTTGGGTGAGAGTTTTTCATTTGCTTCTCACTTTTTTTGTCTCTCTCTCTTGTTCGAGAGATGAAATATGGCGCCCCCTCCCGAAACCCGTCCAAGACTGCGTGGCAGACACCCAGGAGTGTCTCCCAACTTTGGGGCGCCGACACACACACACACACGCCCCGCCTCACCTTCAGCAGCACAACACGGATTTCTACTTTTGTCGATCCCAGGAGCGCGGCAGCCTTTTTTTCCTTGTCTTCGCGTTACGCCACACAAAACAACCTCACACAGTCTTTTTCACTGCAAATCCCGACGCCATCTTGTCAATGTGTCAACCGGACGCGACATCTACCGACAGCACAACGCGACGACTGACATATGACAGGCGCTTCGCGTCAAATGTCACTGCAGTGATGTTTTTTAGAACATCTATCTCTCTCTCACACACACACGTCCACGAGTTTGACAGATTGATTTGAATATTAGCACAGTGTTCAACGGTCATTAACGTAACCACTTCTTAATGCGTTTAAAATGCGCTATAACACAATTAAATGTCGTTAAAATGCCTTTTAAACAGTTTAAAATGTGTTTAATAGTTCAATTAAGCGGGATGAAATGCATTTCATCGTTAATATGCTTTCTAACGATTTAAAAAGGCGTTTTAATGCAAACTAAACATCGTTAAAACGTGTTATAATAGTTCAAAAAGCATTTTAAAGCAATTAAACGCCAATAAAAACCTTTTGACGGTTAAAATTAAGTTTTTCTCTCAATTTTCCTTCTATTTTTATCTTATAATTTGCTTCCTAATGGTAAAACCATATATATTTCTATTGTCGTTCAAATCACTTTTCGCGCTCTTTCGACCCTGAGACATATTCTCGCCTAAATTTCGGCCATACCCACCCTCTCGCTCACTCTCAAGCGCCCTTCCACCCCCCATCCCTCTTACACATCCCAGCCCTAAAACTGTCACGGAAAGTCACTCGCTTGTCTCTTCTGAGTCGCTCTGCGTGAAAGGGGGTGCGCGCATGAGCGAGACGACTGGCTGTTAGTTCTGGAGGGTTGAAAAGGCAGAGAGTGAGAGGAGAGGAGAGAAAAAAACACACAAGCCGTGACGTTGCAAGGTGACGACGTATTTGTGTTTTCTGCGTGCCCCGTGTCCCCGAGAAAAAAGAAAAGATCTCACCTTTCCCGACTCGTGGGGGGCTCTTTTTCGCGGGCGCCATTTGACTTGTGAGATATACGAGAAAAGGGGTTTCTGGCTTCAGTCTCTCTTGGCGCGGGTGGTTTGTATCAGAAAAAAAGGGAGAGTGTTTTGCGCCTAGCTGAAGGCTATACCCCCCCAGTGATGGCCATTGCCGCGTTGTTGGCGTGAGTTCGTGTTGGTGTGGATTTGGCCGCCAGACGGCGCCCATATCTCACCCGCCCCCCAAGGTGCACGCGGGGGTGCGCCCCCTCGCAGCCGCATAAATGGAGAGTCTGGAGATGTTGGAGCAGCAAATGGGTGAGGAGGCGCGCGGACGGGTGGTGATGGTGGGTGGTATTGTTCGCAAGGAGAGAGTCATCCAGCATATTCACAAAGACGACATGGACATGATAAAGGAGGAGATGAAGGGTATTGAGGACTTGTCCACAGACGAGCTCACCCATCCGCATCTCACGAAGCAGGAGTTGAGCGTGATTGTGGCCACCCATGATGACAGTCGTGACAGTCAGAGTCTATTGAGTCCGGGTAAACTCACGCCGCACGCCGAGATGCTGGACACAGACTTCCGGAGTCTGCATGAGCCAACATATCAGACCCTGACATCCGTGAATGGGCGCATGTCACCGGGTTTTAGTCCGAACAGCAGTTATGCTACATTGACACCGCTTCAGCCTTTGCCACCCATCAGCACGATGAGCGACAAGTTCGCCTATGCGGGTCACGCGAACGCCGTCACGGGCAGCTTCACTGTTATGCAGAATAATGCCATGGAGCTGGCGAGCGGAGCCACATATGCCTATGATAAGCTACCGGGCATGTCGCCACCGCACACATACGCCAGTAGTCCATCAGGTGATCCATCTCATAAGCCAGATTCAAGATCCAAAAAAACCTACCCCTCCTTAAATCCCGATATTATAAAGATCTTCGATAAAACACTTTTACAATCCCAATCACATATATCTAAATCCTATATCTAATCACGTGATAACTGTGATAATATGAAGTTTAAAACGAATTATCCCCTCTTCTCATTTCTAAAGTACATTTCCGTGACTCCTCTGTCAATGGATTGTCTCCTTTAGGCACCTTGGCCGCCATGCAGGCGTCACCGTTATCACCCCAGAGCGCCTACAGTCAGAATGGGCTGTGTTCGCCACAGAAGAGTCTGTCACCGGCACAGGCCACCGACTATGATGGCGCCTACACCCACATGAGGGCGACACCACCGCTTGCTAGTCCCCAGCAGCCCGCCGATGCGCCCCAATCCTTCGCTCCGGCCATCAATGGACTCCATCAGGGACTCATTGCCGCCGCGGCGCCACAAATAACACAAACACATCCGCCAGGTGAGTTAGAGAGAGAAAATGGATTTTTGGGTCGTTAACCGCGCGTTTTAAGTGGATATTTGAAGTTTATTTCAGTGGAAAATGTGAAAATCAAGTGAATTATTGGTTATGTGCTCACTATCGTGTTTCTTTAAGGGCCTTCCAGTTAAACAAAATGGCTGAGTCAACGGTTTTTCAGTTTAATTGTATACAAATACATTTTATGAATAAATAAATAAAAAACAATACAGGAGTTTCGATTTCACGATTTTTATATTATAGGTTAGATTTTTTCAATCGAGACAATAGTAATCCTCTACTATTTCACTATTTCTCTATCCAGGCTTAGTGCAGATCTCCAATATCGCAGCTGTGGCGGTGAGTCGTGAGTCATCCGTGGTGAAGTCACCGCCACCCGCCGCCAAATTGGCTAACGGCGAGGCGGCGTCCAATGGGGCGGCAACACCATTGACCGTGACGAGTCTGGGTGCCGATGTTGAGGAGATCAACACGAAGGAGTTGGCACAACGGATAAGTGCCGAACTCAAGCGATACAGCATACCTCAGGCCATCTTCGCCCAGCGCGTCCTCTGTCGCTCCCAAGGAACATTGTCGGATCTGCTGCGCAACCCAAAGCCCTGGTCAAAGCTCAAGTCCGGCCGTGAGACATTCCGTCGCATGTATAAGTGGCTGCAGGAGCCAGAATTTCAGCGCATGAGCGCCCTCAGGTTGGCAGGTGAGATCCAATATGGCTTTAACGGTCGTTAAATTTGCGGTAAAACGCATTTTAAGTCGTTAAAAGGCGTTTTAGCGCATTTTAAGGCGTTTTAGCGCATTCTAAGTCGTTATAAAGCGTTAAAAGGCGTTTTAGCGCATTTTAAGGCGTTAAAAGGCGTTTTAGCGCATTTTAAGGCGTTAAAAAGCGTTTTAGCGCATTTTAAGGCGTTTTAGCACATTTTGAGGCGTTAAAGAGCGTTTCAACGCATTCTAAGTCGTTAAAAAGCGTTTTAACGAAATTTTATCGCGTTAAAACGCCTTTCAAGGGTTCACAATGCATTTTAGGGCGTTTAGTTTACACTTAAACACATTTTGAGTCGTTTAAAGGCGTTTTAACGGCATTTTATCGTGTTGAGAAACACATTTAAATAAAAGCGTTAAAATGTGTTTTGAACGTACGTTAAAATGTTGTAAGATATTTCTGTTTTTTGGTGGTTGATTTGAAAATGTACAGGAAATTGGTTGAATGTCAATTCATTGGCAGCCGCTCAAATCCCGCAAAGGGGCAGCTGCAAGCGGAAAGAAGAGGTCGCCACTGATCACATGCCGGCCCCCAAGAAGCCGCGACTCGTCTTCACTGACCTCCAGCGGCGAACACTGCAAGCAATATTCAAGGTAAGTGTGAATCTAGTTTCAAAATGGCGCGTTGCTATGGATCGGGGGTTGCCAGGTGACAGCTCCCAACTGGCATGCCATTGAATTGACACATTTTGCTGACTTGCAGGAGACGAAGCGCCCCTCCAAGGAGATGCAAGTGACGATAGCACGACAGTTGGGCTTGGAACCGACGACCGTTGGTAATTTCTTCATGAACGCCCGTCGACGCTCCATGGACAAGTGGAAGGATGAGTCTGAGGGTAAGACGATGTGTCAGGGAATGAGTCCGGGTGGGACACACAGTTTAGATCTGGATGATGCCGACGAGATGGAGCTGGAGCTGAGTCATGCCAGTGATTTGGATCTGGAGACAAATGAGGCACCAGATGATGATGATGGTGACCTCTTGTGACCCGATCCCTACACTCATGACCTCAGAGCAATAATAGATGACAGTGGTGGCCCCAAGCGGCGACGTCGGCGACACCTCCTCATGCTCTAGATCTCTCTCATCCCCTATTTTTTTTTCTTTATTTCTTATAGCCTTTTTATCGGCCATTTATTTATTTATTTATTATTTGTTTCTATTTTGTCCCCTTATCTAAGTTAATTTACAACAACATTCCTCGTAGTGCATTCCAGGGACTCTTAAGTAACCAAAAACAACAACAAATAAACAGAGTCTCAACTGTGATTAATTTTACACCCAAAAAGAAAAAGAGATAAAAAAAAAGAAAAATACAGCATCTAGTCCACTCTCTAGTCACGGCTTGTCCGCGAACAACTCCGGATCACTCAGTCCAGGCGGGGAAGAGAGTTTAAGTGCGTTAAGGAGGCATGTAAAACTGTTAAAAAGTGTTAGAGGGCGTTTAATAGTGTTTAAACGCGTTTTAACGCATTTTAAAGCCGGTTCAATGGCGGGAAATCGGCGGGAAAGTAGAAAATAGTTTCTAGTCAAGATGCCATTTTAGACCAAAAAGAAAAAACAAACATTCCAGAGCAATTTTCTAGTCAAAAGTGGTTTTAACCGCTTATTTTACCTTTTGTTTATATCTTTTTAATTTTTTTTTAGCTTATAGTAACTTGATTTGAGTGATCCCGAGTCATAATCTAGTCATTTATAAGTTCTAAGTTAGTTTTTCATCGACACTAAGTCGGTTTTCTTTTGGCAAGTAAAACGCCAGGAGGGGAGGGGGGTCGATGAGATGTAAAAAGGTAGTTTTTGAGGTTAGATTTTGTGGAATGATGGGCGCGCGCATTTGATAGAGGCATTGCAACATTTGAAGATATATAAAAGGATTGTGAGAGATGGAAGGAAGAAGAAAAACCAAGTTACAATATAAAACAAGACAAGAAAAGTAGATTTTAAATGAGAGAGGAAAACCAAGATGGCGGAAAAATGACAAAGTAATGGTAAAAAGTATCTGAATATTTAATTGTATTGTGCAAAAAAAAATAAGTAAAAAAAAACATTTGAAGAATAAAGAAAAAACAAATAGTGAACAATTAAAGCAAAAAAAAAAGAAGTAAAAAAAAATATGAAAAAAAGGACTTAGGATAAAATTGCAACAAAAAAAAGGTAACCAATAATAATAGTGTTTAAGATTTGGGATCTAAGGTGAGAAGAACACATTGCCTTGCGGTCATAACCCGCCCTAACTAAAGACATCAGCATATTTTGGGTTTTACAGTTGATTTTTCCCTTTTGTTTCCCCCTCGTTTCTCTCCCTAACCTATAAAAAAAAACAAAAACAACAGAAAAACCCATCATTTCTTTCTGTCAAAACTTATGCTCTTCTCCACGAGAGGCGCTTCAAGTCTTCGGCTCCTCTTCGATAGTTTTATAACCCTACTTTTTCTCCTCCTCCATCACTACTCCGTTTTTTTTCTTTTGGCTCCAAGTTTCTGTGTGAAAAGTAGAAGAAAAGCACTTCATAAAATGAATAATAAAAAAAGAAGTAAAAAAAAACCAATAAAAATCGTTGTAGAATACCAAAAAGAAAAACCCAAAAAAAAAAAACCAAGAGAGAAGCAAATATTTTCGCACGGTGTGAACACGAATTTTTGAGTGATTTCAGTTTATAGATGAAAAGAATTAAATAAAAAAAACCCATCCAAAGCCTCCTTTCCTCGAATGTTTCTCCCCTTTTTTTCGTATGTTCTCTCTCGTTTTAAGTTCGCCCCTTCCCCCCCCCCACCCCCGTTTTTACAAAAACGTCAACTAATGGAGAAATATGTAAAATTTTCAAAAAAGAAAAAAAAAAAAACAAAAAGAAGAAAATGAAAAACAAAGCAGCACTGTAGATTGAGAATAAAAATTGATGAAAAGAACAAAAAAAAACAAGAGGATTCTTCTTTATTGAATTTACTCGAATGATTTACAATAGCTGTGACGTGGTGGCCACAGCACAGACACACACCCAGTGTGTCTCGACTGAAAACGGTGGAGAACCAGGTTGGGCGTCAAATTGAAACAACGACTTTATTTTTTGATATTTTTCATCTTTATTTACTTTTCTCTCTCCTTACATCTACATATCTATTTATTCTCCATTGTTTTTTTTTTCTTTAATATATCTCATCTCGTTTTTCTTGTGTTTCTTTTTTTTCTCTTTTACTCAATTACAATTATCATTTTTTTTTTCATTTTTATCCTTGCTTTTTTTTTGTTGAAATTCTTACATTTACACGTTAAATATATATAGAATTTTCCTTCATCTCCTTGTTTTCTCTCTCTTTCTCTTTTCTCTCTTCGAAATTCTCTCGCCTTCCGCCATTTTGCGGCAAAACAATGACCTCATCTCTCTCTCTAATCCAACTTAACATAGGCCTCACTGTTTTCTCTCTCTCTCTCTCATTTTGATTGCCACACTCTCACCCCCTCCCACCCCCCCCCCCCCACCAACCCCCTCGGCGATATTGCACAGAATGGCGGTCTGTCGTTCCAGTCGCGCGCTTTAGTCCATTTTTTGTGGATATCATTCTCTCTCTCTCTCACAATCCTAAAATCTAACACCGCTTTCTTCTTCTTTCTTCCTTTTTTTTTACTTTACCTTAAAAGTTCAAAATCTCACGGTTTTCTCTCCTCCTCTACATTTCATCTTCTATCTCTCTCTCTGTGGCACTCGCGAATTAAAGTTTTTTTTTTTCATTTGGGAGAACTTTCTCATTCTCTCATCTTATATTTTCTCTCATATTTTCTCGCTATCTCTCTCTCTCTTATTTTTATTAAATCTTCATTTTCACCTTCAACTACAAAATAAAAAATGGCTTTCATCTCCTCTCTCTCTTTTTTGCAAATAAACGAGATCATTTTATCCTTTTTTATCTTCTCTCTTTACTGCACATTTACTTAAGAAAAAAAAAAGAGAACAAAAAGTAAAGTAGATAACACATATACAAAAATGTGAGAGGCTCATCTCTTAGCGGCAACATTGTTTCTACTCTTCTTCTTCTTCTTCTTTTTATAATATTATTGCAAGAAATGGAGAGAACTTCCGCTGGTAAGAAAGAGGGGAAAAGGGAAAGTGACTACTGAATCTGCAAAGCTAACATAACCTCAATCTATGTGGGGCGTAAAATGTCGTTTAAACCGCTAAAATGTGTTTTAACGTTGTTTAATCGAGTTTAAGCGCATTTTCAAATGTATTTTTAACCATTAAAACGTTTTAAACACATTTAAATTGCGTTAAAACGCATTTTAAACAGTTGAAAGGCATTTCTGAACCGTTAAGACGCGTTATCAGCCGTTAAAAGGCGTTTAACGTACGTTAATGTCGTTAAAACGCCTTTTAACGCTGTTAAAACGTATTCTAAGACGTTAAGAGGCATTTTAAACCGTTTTAAAACACTTTAACACTCTTAAGTGACCGATTCGAGGGATTTTTCGGCCAAATTGACAGGATTTAGACTCGTGAGTAACCAAATAGGCGATTTCGGACTGTCAAACTATCGGATCTCTCACTCACTCGTATTCCTGTCAATATCTTCTCTCTCGTTCTATTTGACAGGAATTTGACATATGTGAGAGTCCAAGTGTTTAATATGAAAACTTCAACTCTGTCACATCATCCCCTTTCTCGCTCCCTCCCTCCCCCTCCCCTCACCGAGGGTTATTCTCTGCAGTTGCCTGGCTCCACCCCGCCCCCTCACTCTCTCTCTCTCTCTTACACATGTACCTCTACAATCAAAGACTCTTAAAAGAAAAGATGCGCGCGCGCTACGAAGAAAAAGAAAACTCTCTCTCTGAACGAACTTAACAATTTCTCTCTCCCTGTTTTTTTTTCATCATCATCATCATCTTCTTTCTTTATCTACTCTGTGTTTCTAGATTTTTTTTTCTTCTTTTTTTGTTTTGTTTCTGTGTGTGTTTCGTGCTATGTTACACTGATGGCACCATCGTCGCTGGCGTCGCGATGTCTCGTGGCCTCCTGGGCGGCGCCCGTGAGTATGGCCGCTGCGAATTGGGGCGCCGCAATGGCGGCAGCCCCACTATATGTGTGATAGGGATATTCGTACTTGGCACCAACGAAGTCACGCTTAGTCAATTGATTGACACTTAACGGATTATTGGCGTCGCGGGGATTAGCGCCAACGGGACTTCTCACCGCCACACACGCCTCCTCGTGGCGTGGTGATGCACCATTTGGTGGTGATGCTATCAGCGTGAGTGGCGACGCTAGCGACGCCGCCGGTGACTGGAGACTCGAGAGTGCCGACAGACAGCCCGGTGATGATAATGTCAGTGATTCTGTGTCATCATCTGGTGTCTTGGCGTCATCAACACTACCACAACTGCCCAGATTGTCGTCCGACATGAGGTTGTCCATGTCGCCACCCTCATCACCCTCCGTCTCCATGTACTTTATGCACTTCTTCTTTCGCCTGCAAAAAAAAGGAGCAACAACAACATAACCTCACATTAGGTCATTTCATCATAGATAAACCCCCTATATAGAAAAAGGAGAGATTATCAAGAAAAAAAATGTACAACAATAAACAGTAATAAAGTTAAATGTTAAAACAACTCAATGCGTTAAAATGTGATTAAAACGCGATTAAATGCATTAAAATGCGTTTTAACGCAACTGCATGCATTAAAACGCAATTTAATGGTCCGAAATACGTTTTAACGCGAATTTGGAAAATAAAGAATAAGAAAAAAAACATCGAAAACATCACGAACAAACTGCTATCTAAACATAATTAGAGCAAAAAAAGATAAAGAATTAAAAAAATCAAAAAAAAGGGACATCGGGGATCAAAAGAAATATATATATGTCTAAAAAAAAATGACAGCACTTGAAGGTGAACCAAAAAAAAAGTCACACAAAGCCAACATGCTATAAAAATAATAATCAAAAAATAAGGTATAATTCCATCAACATTGAGTGAGAATCGTGATGGGAAAATAAGTATTTTGTTTTTTTTTAAACCAAAATAAACAAGTAAACAAGTAAACAAAGTGAGAAAGAGAGAGAAAAAACAATTCTGCATTTCCATGCAAAACGTGAGTGAAAAAAAGTTAAATAATAAAAAATAACACGACAATTAAAAAAAAACACAGAGAAATTCATCAATTTTTTTTTCATTTGAAAAAGAGAAAATAAAAAATAGCTTATTTTCTTTCTTGTTCTTTTAAATCATTTTGACAAAAAACTGACTTCATGGCGTCGGTGGAGTGCGTTGATTTGGCACATGCGAGAGGGCGCCAGTGCCGCCCTCTGTCCTCCCACTACAGATTGACATAGGTGGGCGCCTGTGGCGACGCCTGAGCACCGCTCAACTGCGACGTGCCCAGCAGATGACCCGACGAAGATGATCCCGACGATGTCGACGAACTAGACGAGGCAGACGGTGGCGCCGCCACACCTCCACCACTCGAAACACCCACGAGGGCGCCACCTGCACCCAATACCGGCAACACCGGGCTTCCGGACGCACAAAACGGAACAGATTTTTTTGTTGGTTGGTTTTTTTTTTCACACAGAGTCTAGGGGACTTCATCATTTCCTCTTCCTCTTCTTGGTACGCAAAGTGGCATTGAATGGTTTATATGGCAAGCAAAATATTTCCTATAAAGTGAAAGGTGTTCAAACTGAAGGCGGTGAGTGTCTTTAATTTCAGTTAATCCTCAAATAAAACACCTAATCTCCTTCTCTACGATCCGTAGCAACTTTTGGTTAAGATCCCAGACCTCTATCTTGATCTGGGTGCAAATGAGCCTATTTATATGCACCGGTTTAGATTGGTTTAAACTAAACTTTTCGCACATAAACGTGAAATCCGAGACTAGTCCAATACGAAAATTTTTTGCCATTGGATTTGTTTAAGCTGTCCCAAATTTTCGCCGCGCGCGAAGCGAACGTTTCTAACGACTTTTAGCAGTAGTCTAACCTCACATTTTTGTTCGTGGAGGAATAAATTGTGAAAATATTTAAATATTTCACAAAAGGCTGCACGAAATTGAAGTGAAACAACGATATATGTATTGAAATGACTGAAAAACAATATATTTCCAAGATAAATTGGAATTTTTAAAGCGCGCCGTGAGAGACTTTCCGGGAGTCCGGGAACGAGAGCAACTTCGATTGCGCCGAAAATTGCTTCTCCTGCTCACCCCTTATCATTCCAGACGATGATAATATCTGATTTTAATAGATTTAACCAATAAATACCTTGAGATTACATTATTTTTCATTTCACGGGCTAACAGCTGACTCGAGTATTTTCCAATCTAAACCGGCGCACATAAACGTGTCGGATTTGTTTAAACTTTGGGACAAGTTTAGTTTAAACTAAGCTGCGTATATTAAATGTAACCATAGAAAAAAATCCAGAGCTATTAAAACCGTAGACTAGAATAAAGTTCTAAGTTTTTACATTATTTAGATTTAGAGTATTTTGAGAAGAAAGTAAAATTGAAGCTTTTCAAGATTTTGCTTTTAAGGATATATAATATATAGACCTTTATCAAATTTTATAAAGTATAGGTAAAGCTTTTTAAGCTGTGAAGGACGTAAGTCCTTTAACAAAAATTTTAACACCTTTTAAGGCACTTTTTATACTATTTTAGTTTTTAAATTAAGATGCTTAATCATTTTTGAGATCCTGAAATGAAAATGGAAGCTTTTCAGGATTTTCCCTAAGTTTCTATAGAGTTTTAGCAAATTTAATAAAAACTTTTAAAGTTTACAATCATTTGTGAAAAATTTAACAGCTTTTAGGACGCTGAGCTTTTTCCAACTTTTAAAAAAGCAATTCACAGAAGATTTTGCAATTTTTTTAAGAGCTTTTTATAGAAATTTTAAAGCTTGAAAAGCTTTCTATTGCGCTTAAGCAGACGTTCTACAATTTGTAAAGCTTTAGTCAGCGTAATTTTTAGGCATTTTTCAAAAGTGAAAAGTGGGAAACGATTCGCGTTAAAATTAATTACTTTTTCGCTATTAGGGGAGGGTAGGGCAAATTCAATAAGGACATCTATACGGACCGGACAAGCTTAGTTTAAGCGGTTTCAAAAGACAACAGGCCTAAACCTAGATAGTTCAGTCTCATGAGCGGTAAAATCCTATGAAAAAACCGCTCTGTTCACAATTGTCCCAAAAGTGCGACAATTTTGGACAAATTATCGCCTTAACCTAATACATAAAGCAAAGTGTGCATATCTGAATTGGCCTGATCACCCCCAAACCATTAAATCTCGACCGAACGTGACTCCAGGAGTCCGAAAATACCCATCTCCAAAATGTTTGTGTGTCTGTTGTCTGTCTGTCAGTGTGTTCGCGCATCACGGCCAAACGGCTGAACCGATCTGGCTGATATTTGGTATAGGTATTGAGGGCACTTCAGGTTGGGACATAGGCTATATGAAAACTTCCCCCACCTCCCCTATCTGGTACCTCCCATACGAATTTACCACTTTTTTCGACATTTTTGACCTTTTGACCACTAAGATGAAGCGCTAGCG
>CAKKOB020000397.1:29793-54429 GCA_918844115.2 Phlebotomus perniciosus | reverse complement strand
AATTCGCAAATATTCGCATTATTCGCAGTATTCTTAAAATATTCGGGATATTCGGAATATTCGCCAATATTTTGGAAAATTCGCTATATTCTCCTTATTCGCTAAGTTATTGACGTAGATTCATCTGCCAAGTGCCCCTTGGTGTGAGCTTTGAGAAGTGGAATGGAAATGCTAAAAGCTTCGAGGAAGAGCTGGAGGTTTGGGAAGTTCTTCCAGAGCTTTAAATTTTCTTTAAGAGTTTTTGAAAACTTTGGGGAGCTTTTAAGGAAGTTCCTGAACTTTTAAGAATGTACGCTGGATTAAATAAAAGCTTTCTAAAATTGATGTAAAGCTCTACAAAAATTTACGAGTATTTGAAAAAAATGTGGAAAATTTGTATAACTTTCAGATATTTTTAGAGCTTTTGAAGTTCTAGTTTAGCTTTTGCAGATTTTCTAAAAGCTTTCTTAGAAAACTTTTGTAAACTTTCATAAAAAGCTTTTGTAAACTTGCTTAGAAAGCTTTTGAAACCTTTCTTAGAAATCTTTTGAAACCTTTCTTAGAAAGTTTTTGAAACCTTTCTTAGAAAGCTTTTGAAACCTTTCTAAGAAAGCTTTTGAAACCTTTCGAAACCTGACTTTGAAAGTTTTAGAAATCTGCCTTAATAAGCTTTTTTTTTAGAAAGCTTTCCCAGACAGTTTTCTTCGAACAGCTTTCTTAGGAAACTTACTTAGAAAGCTCTAAAAAGCTCTAGAAGGCTTTAGAGACCTTTTTCAGAAAGCTTTCTCAGAAATTTTTTTGGAAAGCTTTCTTAAAAAGCTTTAAAGAGCTTTGTATATGTAGAAAATAAAATTGATAGGATGAAAGTTCTTCAAAGCTTTCGAATTTGAGTTTTGGGGATCTCTTCAATAAAATGTGGAAATGCTCGAAGTGATGTACGTCTTTCTTACCATAATATCTCCCCCTTGATTAAGCTAGCAGAATCTTCTAACTGCCGCATAACCATTGAATTTAAGATAAAAATCCCCGCTCAAGTGACGATGATTAAATTATGGGCATTTTCTCATCTCCCATTCCGGAAATGTTCTGGCAGTGCGGGCAGAGCATCTCATCATGGGTGTGTCTCCCCCTCCCTAAAACCCTCTGAACGACAAATTAATGTGGGTTGTTCTTTTGAGCCAAAAGCCCCGCAGGAAAAGCTCTTTTAGCTGATTTTTTACAATGAAATTTGACGCTGTAGCGATAAAAATGTCCTCAAAGCACTTCAATTATCTCGTGGGAAATCGCGGGAAAATCCTCGTGGAATGGAGAAACTCCACATTCACTAGGAATAAAATGTATATTATTAACGTAATCTCAATCGCGATCAGACTAATTTCCCTCTCGCGTAATCTTTCAGCGTTACATTTTTTTTCTCCCGACTCCCTCGAGGAACAATTGGATGAGGATGAATATCAAAAGGGGGTGGATGGGAGGGTTAAAGTCGAGGAGGTTTTAGCTTATTTGGAATATTGTGCCAAGGGTTGATGGACTTTTCTTTTTTGCAATTGTCGACGGATTTTCCTGCAGTCACATCAACAATAAGCATTCATTATGCTGGCTGCATAAATCTCTCTTCTCTGGCTGTCTTTGCCGCCTCCATTTTCTTGGGACTTAACACCCTGGACCAAGAGAGACAGAGATCAATTTCTCTCCTCTTTTTTCGGTTACATAATCTTCGATTCGACAGTTTCTCCTCGTGGCCTCAGACGAATTACTCCTCATTGACATTTTGATCTCAATCTTACATCCTCGCCCCCGATGTCCCCCCAAAACCTCCTCGAAAAAAAGGATGAACTGATGGTGAAATGGGAAATAAGAGGCGACTGTCACGAAGGGAGGGATGAGGCAGTTGGATTGGACAAAGAAAAGAGGGATGTGTATATAGTCAATGGAGGAAAAACTTGTCTATTTGCTCATAGATTTTCCATTCAACACAATAACGATGACAGGCTCAAAGCTCTTCTTTCTCGGGGTCTCTTTTCATGGTATCCAAACCATATTGAGCATTTGAGAATGGCAATTTTGAATGCATACAGCATTTTGAGGAAAGCTTTATAGAGATTAAAGGGATTTTACAACAGAAAATAACCTCAAAAAATTTTGGCGCCAAAATTTGCAGAGTTCTAAAAGCGAATGAATTATATACTTTAATTCGATCAAAAAGCAATAATTAATCATTTGAAGAGCCATTCAATTCAATTCAATTATCATAATGTGTTCCTGAAGACTTTAGAAACAGAAGCTTCCCAACTTAAACAATTTCGTTTGAATAATTCAAAAGATTATTCTCACAATAAATCGCACGATTAACTGCAGAAAATCTACCTCAAGTGTATAATAATTTCCACATGAAGCTTCCTTTTGAATGGACTTAATTCACTATTCATATTATCTACTTTAAAGTGTAATTCAATAAATGCTCTCATCCACTGTTGGAGAGATTTCGTCTGAGTGAATTTTCTGGGAGCAATTTGTGTGAATAATGCATCGCAGAAACTTATTGTAGCTGCAATTTTCATCCTATCATCATTCCATATATAGCTATAGATAATACCCACCCTTAACCCATGTGAGGAGTTCATGCTCCTCCTCATCACATGATGAGAACTCTTGCCTTTGATACTTTGCCCATCATCAATCTCGAGGAGCATTGAAAAATTGTCGCAATCCATTTGAGCGCAACGGCATGAGTGGAATGACGAATGTAGAAGAATTTTAATATACTCCGTGGAACATTTTTTTTGCTGTGCCTTGCTGTGAAAATTCAACAAAGACATGGCACGAAGGGAGTGAATCATCTGGAAAACTTTCACCTTTCTTCCGCAACATTAACTCGGATTCCATCCTTTTATTCTTCTCCTTTTTTTTATCAGTTTGCAATAGAGATAAGGGATTTATTTCAACATGAGAAAGTCAAACAGTGCTGTTTGATGATGATAGAAAATGAGTAAATATACCCAAGCAGAAATTAATAAGTATATAAAGTGGTGATTGTCAATAAATTGATATTTTCAAGTCTTTATTATCCACACATTTTTGGTTAAAATGACTACTTTTTGATCTCATTTATAACTTTTGGATTTCATGATCACATAATGACGTTAAAGTGTACATGTATTTTGGTGAAAATGTAAAAACGTTAATTTTTTTCAAGGGGGAGATATTAGGCTCAAAAAGACGTACACCACTTCCAACATGCATTCAAGAGCTTTCATCTTATCAACTTTATTTTCTCCATCAAAGCCTTCCAAACAAAGCTTCCTATTTGAAAGTTTTCTAGAGCTTTCTAAGAAAAATGTCACTAGAAAGCTTTCTAAAAGCTTTCAAAAAAGCTTTAGAAAAAACTGAAAAGAATCATTATAAAGCTTTCTATGGAAGCTATCTAGAACTCAAAGAAAATTGTTTAAAAAAGGGTTATATAAAGCTTTGTAGTAGCTTTTCTAAAGCTTTCTGAGAAAATGGTTTCTAGAGCTTTCTAAGAAAAATATCATTAGAAAGCTTTCTATGAGCTTTTCAGAAAGCTTTATAAGAAAAAAACACTTTCTAAGACGAAAGCTCCGGGATTCTAAGAAAAGTTTGTAGATATGCTATATAAAAAAGGTTTCTAAAGCTTTCTAAAGCTTTGAAAGCTTTAAAAGCTTTAAGAAAAGTGCAAAAGCTTTCCAAAATTTTCAAAAGCTCTAAAAATCTACCCGAAAGCTTTATAAATTTTTCATTTCTTTTAAATTCTCGTAAATTTCCGCAGAGCTTTATCACAATTTTAGAAAGCTTTCAACTAATCAAGCTGACATTTTTCAAAGTTTAGAAATATCCTTGAAAACTCCTAAAAGTTTTCAAAAGCTTTCAAAACTATTATGATCTTCTATGGATGCTTTCAAAAGTACTTGTCTTGTCTTAGCATTTCAAGCAAAGTTTTCCACTTCCAAAAAGCTCTCGGGCACTTCCATTCCAATGTACACCACTTCAGTCCATAATATCTCCCCCTTGAAAAAAAATTAAATAAAATTATTTTAAAATTATTTAATTAATAGTATTATTATAAATTTACGTGATTTTCCAACATGTAGCATCCCAAACTAAATAGCGTTCCAAATTACCTCATCTTACCCGAAAATCAGACAAGTTCACATCTTTGTTCTTCAGAAGTCTTTGCATTACCATACAAACCACTCCAGCTTTGCATGTTTCCCAAATCACAAAATTCTCCAGCTCCCTGGGGTGGATAAATAGTGACTGTGCCTTGTTACTCTCACTCTCCCATTTGCCCCCATCAGGCATCCTTTTTCCCTGCCTTTTCCACCTGCTCTTTGGGCACCCCCCTCTCTCTCTCTGTCTTGAAAATTTGAGAAAACACCCACAAGCCAGCGTCATTTCATCCATAACATCTCCAGCCACTGTGAGCCACTTCTTGAGGCAATTTCCATTCGTAAGAGTCACATGACGACCGCGACACTGGTTGGGAAAAGGGGGGAAAAGTCGTAAAATTTTCTATTTGGAGCATGCTTTCGCTGTTTTGCTCTGTGCTTTTCACATTTCTGCATAAATAAGAGATTTTGCGGTGTGATTTTTTCACACTTTTCGCCTTCAGGCTCTGTGCACCATAGGCTGGAAATTTTCAAATGATTCCCTGATTAATGGAAAACAGGGGTTTGGGGTGAGAGGATGTAAGATGAGAAAATCCCACCAGCCTTAGGCCGAACAAGAGTGACAAACCAAGCAGTGGGGAGACTTGGTGGTACCAATGCTCAAGGATAATGTAATTCATTTGTATTTAATGGTGTCGTTGCTTTTTCTCCTGCTTCGCTAGCTTTTTATGTAATCACGATAACTTTTGTACTCCGAATATTCAACAGTTTTTCCGCTGAATTATTCAAAAAAAAAACTTTCAACATTTTCCGAAACATTATCCTAAGCATTTGGATTAAAGTTTTCAAGGGATTATTTTTTAAAATTTCCATAGACGAAAAGTTTTCTTGTAGCTGAAAAAAATCATGTTTACAACTACATTATTCATTCATGAGATACACAAGGTTTTTTTTAGGGAAAGTTTGAGACCAGAAATTTAAAAGGTTTTCCTGGAAACAATGAAGGGGTTTAAGGATTTGATGTCCCAAGTTTAAGAAGAAAAACAAATTAATTTTGAGTCAGTTTCTAATTCCGATCAATTAAAAATTCCATTTACTCCATATAATATTAGGTCAACTGCAGCACACTCAATCTCAAATGCTGAAGCACTTCTGAAAGGATAGAATCTCAAATCAATTTTCCATTTACAATAGAACTTGGGTATGTAATTTAGTGCAGAACAATTTTGATGAAAGCTTTCACTAATGGCTTATATCCTACGCTTAGTTTAGGCTTTGTATAAAGTAAGAAGTTTTATGAATTTATCTACCAAACTTCCTGATGCAGCTTTGGGTGGTTTTGTTTGCAGAAACATCATCAGAGATTATTCTATTTCGATTTCCAACTTCATCTGAGCTTTTCTTTATCACTCTTAGGCACTCTCATATTCTCTATTGCTTCTCCTTTGACCTCTATTGATTTTCATTTCCTTTTTCTTGTCTTGGGATACTCCTCAACAGCGAAAATCACCATAATGCCATTATCCATTTATGAGGCTCTCTCGCTGGCGCGTAATCTGTGCAAATTTATTCAAGATGTGCTCACGCGAGTTGACCGATGTTTACCACGCATGCAGACACGAATCCTCACACCCTGTCTCGTGGGACATAGCCAGGACTATATATACTTGTTTTTTTGCCCACGTTCAGTCGTGTGTCCCGACCAGATGGTGTTTGTCTGTTCCTGAGGACACCCGAGCTCTGGCCCTGCGACAGTCAATGCCACTCCGTCATCTGATACAGAGTGACTCGTTGCTGTGGCAACTGGAAGTGGTCCAGGCGCACCCAACTGAGTCATCATGGCTTGGGGACTCGGCAGGGGATGCCCGAGATTTCTCCTCGTGCCAACGCAGACGGATGCTCAGTGGGGTGCCAGGGTGGTTAGGTGCTAAGCATCCCCGCCAGATTCATCCCCACGCCGCACTGGAGGCTGCCGCAGGCCGAGAATTTGCCAGTCGTGCAGAATTTCGCGTCGTGAACACTTCGAACAATCGCTTTTATCGCAAAATTGTCGTCAACCTTCTTTTTTTTTCTTCATCATCATCTCTTCTGGCCCCCTTTTGCCCGCGCCAGAACTTTCAGCGGTGGGACTCGTTGAACAAATGAAATTAATTACAGTGCGGATATTGGAATATGGAATCCATTACAGGAGATGGTTTCTAACTTATTAATTGTCGGAGGCAGTGTGTCATCTGGTGTGAAGATTTCTCATCGATTTTCCACCAGCGGAAGCCTTCGAAAGAGTGCAAATCTTGTCTTATCAATTTGCACAGCATGATTTTTAACCCGAATTTTTTACGAGAAGTTCTTGACAAAGATGTGACCTCGATAGATTTGAAAGAGTGGTAGTGCGGCCCAGGCTTAATGGAATATTTCTTCCAGTGTGATTACAATGAAATATGCTTCTGCTGGTGCTTAAGTGAATTTATTGGGCGGAATACGCAAAGGATTGCCAGACCTCGGGGGAGCACAGTGGAAAGTTTTCAATTACAAGGTGAATTATAACAATTTCACTTTCTCACAGCATGGCTCTCCAACCCCTTATCTCAAAATCTCATATTTCCTTATACCTTCTTAATTCACTTCAACACACCTAGGGGGAAAAGTTTTGTATCTCTTTGATCTCTAACTGACTGTGCAATTCGATGTGGAAAACCAGAGGAATTTTCCTGCACGAAAAGGTGATGCTGAGGAACTCCCCCATACCACAGACATGATAGTTTGATCCCACCCCCTCCCACTCCACAAGGAGGAAAGAAAAGAATAACAGCTGAGGCGGTGATTTTTGATTGATGATTCTGTTACTCTGCCTGAATTTTTATCCGAACATCCTAAATACAGGGCAGTGGCCACCTCGTGTCTGCGAGGAGGGTGTCTTGTGGTCTTCAACCACCTATTAATCATTTTTGCCTATTTTTCACTCAAATACCTCTTCGTTCGTCTCCCATAATGATTTTATTATTCGCATTCTACAGATTTCGAGCTCTTGATATTGATTTATACCTTATCATTGCCTGTATTATTGTGATGCAATGAATTGACGGAAATCGGACAGAGAATAGTTTTCCTTAACTATACAAAGCACAATGTTCAATTGCCACGAATAATCACGAGAATGCTGAGTGGAGACGTGCAATTTGTGCATCACAATGCACAAATTTGTATATGTTGAATTTGTGATGCGTATTATTTCTCTTTGAATCAGTACTGCTTGTGTCATAGCTGTAGGAAGCTCACAATAATGCAAGAATTTTACTCTTTCGAAGCTTCCGAAAGTAAAACAAAGCGAAATGTGTTGTGTATGCTGATTTTAACAAACACAAAAAATTGAGGAAAATAAGGGGTTACTTATTTAGAGAAACACTGGTCGATTGGCTCGAGAAATGTTTCGTAGAAATTTGAAAAACCTGAATAACCCAAGAAATGTTTCGCGAAGCCCGCGAAAAGCACTTTAATGCGCTTGAAACTCTTAAACGCGCTTAAAGCATTTTAACGCAATTATAGCTTTTTAGTGCACTTAGATCGCTTTAACACGCTTAAAGTCTTTAACAAGCTTAAAGCACTTTAACGCGCTTAAAGAACTTTAGCGAGCTTGGAGTTATATAGCGTGCTTAAAGCACTTTAACGAGCTTAAAACACTTTAGCGCGCTTAAAGCACTTCAACGCGCTTAAAGCACTTTAACGCGCTTAAAGCACTTTATCGCGCTTAGAGCTCTATAGCGTGCTTAAAGCACTCTAACGAGCTTAAAACACTTAAACGCGCTTAAAACACTTTAACGCGCTTAAAGCACTTTAACGCGTTTAAAGCACCTTAACGCGTTCAAAGCACTTTAACGCGTTTAAAGCACTTTAACACGTTTAAAGCACTTTAACGCGTTCAAAGCACTTTAACGCGTTTAAAGCACTTTAACGCGTTTAAAACACTTTAACGCGTTTAAAACACTTTAACGCGCTTAAAACACTTTAACGCGCTTAAAGCACTTTAACACGCTATAAAAGCATTTTAAAATGATTTGAGAAAATTTTGCGAAACTCAAGAAACCATGAATCGAATCCCTAAAAAATCATTAAAAGTTTCGCGAAGCCCGCGAAACTGGAATCTCTTGGCATATTATTTGAGCCACCCCTTGCGGACATTACTAATGTAAATAATTAAAGCTTTGAGCTACTCTAATGCAAACCAACAAATACTTTAAAGAACATCTTAAAGTGTTTATGAAATTCTTGGAAATTTCTTCAATTGTTTCAGGGTTTCCTTGAGAATTTTCTGTTATGTAAATCTTAAAATTTAAATCCTGAGCATATGAAAAATCCTGGAAGTTCTTTTAAGTCTTCCACTCTTTAAAACTCTTCTCATTTTCCATTATTAATTGGATTAAATTTCGTATGCTCTGTCCTTGAGTGTATTTTTGGCTAATTTTCAGATCGATATGCCACCACTCATTTCCCGCTCCATTGCTCCGGCAAATTTCCAAAATATGCCGCACGGCAACAACAATCACAGAAATACATATCTCAGATATTCCTCCCAAATCAGCTTCAGCGTCCTTATATCGGGAAAATATTCTTGAAATAATTAATCAGCAATACCAGATCGAGCGATAATCTAATGGGTTCGGTAAGAGATATTTGCTGCCTTGTAAATGTCAGTGAGTTATATAATTAACGATTTGTCGATTTATCAGACTCTCATTTGTAATTGCTCAATAAATTTTCCAACACCAAAATCACCCGGTCCATTTTGTATGTGCATGAAGATATTGGAGTCATGAGGAGCAAAAGGAGCAAGAAAAAAAGTGAATGCCTATAGACGATAAAATATGGATACCGGGGGGAGAAATTTTTTGATCCCCAATTCCCCGACGCACTGCGAAGGAATAAATGGTATTAGATATTAAATGAATTCTCTCTGGGAAAGCAAAAAAAGGGCGAGAACAAAAGGGAAGCAAAGAACGATAATATCGATTTATTCTTACGCCACATATTGACTTTGGGATTGTACGATTTTTTTTTAGTTCCACCCTAATTCTCAGAAAGCACTGTTCAGCGCTTTCCCATGGCATAATTCTTGTACACGGAGGGTCTCTATAATGCGAAATTCCCAATATAAACACACTCTTGTCGTTTGGTGGCTGAGAACCCTGTTGCCATGAATTATTTGTCACAAGACTATAATGAATATTTTAGTTTATCGTGTGGAATTTTCCCGATTTACCCATCAAAGCACATTTCATTTACACATGGTTGCAGATGAGAAATTTGCTCTTTCTATGAATTTTGTAAAGTTTCTTAACACCAAAAACATCAGCTCAAATGGGTGAGGAGAAAACTTTCGTAGTTAATTCTTAGCGACTTCTTTCTCGTTCAACAATAAAAGCCAAACGACGAAATTTGCTGAAATTGTTTCATCAACAGTCAGCAGTAAAGTCTAACATTGTCTTTTAGAATATTTTCCCTTTTCTTTGCAAGATGTAAAATTGGGTAAGAGCTTTTCTGGGGATAAAAGAATCATTTTTCACTGACACTCTTCTGTGTTTTGAGATTTCTCGCTGTGATAATATTTTAAATGATACACGAGTAAAAAGAATGTTTATTACTTTTAAATTTATGTAAAAGACCATTTAGAAACAAAGACAATTAAAGACTAATATTGTTTTACTGATAAAACTTCCACTGAACAAATTGCAAATTGGAATTGAAAATAGAGCGTTTTGCTGGAAAAGAGAATTTTCATTGAAAGAATAAATAAAAAATCACATCCCATGAAGCACCCAGTTTCAATGTGAAACTATAAAAGCGTTTCCACAGAATTTTAATCTGTTTTAATGAATCCACTTTTTAATAATAAAAAGAATAAAATGAAAAATAACACTATTTGCCAATGAAATGCTAATGCATTTTTGCGGCAACCAGAGTTTTGTATTGTATGTTTTATTGATTGGAAAGGGTTATTAAATTATTGTTTTTTTTTCAAGGGGGAGATATTAGAGTTAAAGAGATGTACAACACTTCCACTTTAATGTATGAAAGTTACCCAATAATTCTAGCACTTCGGAAGTGTTAAAAGAAGCTTTAAGAAGCTTTGAAGGAAAGCTTCTTCAAAGAGAAACATAAAAGATCTTTGAAGGGAAGTTTAAAAATGCTTTAGAGCAGCTTTACGGAGCTTTAAAGGGAAGCTTTCAGGAGCTTTAGAGAAAAACTTATAACAGCTTTAAAGGGAAGCTTTACAGAGCTTTAAAGGGAAGCTTAAAGGAGCTTTAAAGAGAATATTTACGGAACTTTAAAGGGAAGCTTTAAGAAGCTTTTAAGAAAAGCTCGTAAAATGTTCTTAAAGCTTATTGAATGTTTAAAAATAATTTGATTAATTACTACTTCCACTTCCAAACACGCTCTCGAACTTCAATTCAAGTGTATACCACTTTTTACTACAATATCGCCCCCTTGGTTTTTTTTTGCCGTTAAACTTTTGCAAAAAAAATCAAGGTGATAATATTAGAAATAAGTGATGTACATGCAAGGAAAAAGTACAGAAAAGTAATTTGAAGTGGAAGTGCAGAAAAAAATATGATTAGAAACTCCAAAATAACCTGAAAAATCAATAAAATATGAAGCAATTCACTCTCACGGCTTCCAAGCAATAAAATACGAATAAATTGTGGAGCTTCGCATCCACTTGAGGGATATGCGTAGCTTCTGCGGAGAGGCAGTGAATTTTGTGTACACAAAAGAGAATCTCACATGCGAATTGACTGTACTTTGAATAGTAGACAAAATTGGAAAATGCTAATGAAAAATTCATGAGGGTCGTAGGTTGTATCAACGTGACAAAACCGAAAACCCTAATCATAACATTTTCCATTCCGTGGAGAGGAGACAGATCTACCCATTGAATT
This sequence comes from Phlebotomus perniciosus, assembly GCA_918844115.2. Taxonomy (NCBI): domain Eukaryota; kingdom Metazoa; phylum Arthropoda; class Insecta; order Diptera; family Psychodidae; genus Phlebotomus; species Phlebotomus perniciosus. The sequence goes on along the minus strand of CAKKOB020000397.1, from coordinate 43,391 downwards.
AATATTGGAATGCCAAGAGGTTGTGGGTGGAATTTTCGGTGTGGGCTAAAGTGGAAAATCGAGACACTTTAAAATGTCGAAATTAAATAAATCTTTGACACAGAGACTCGTGGGATTATCGAGGGAGATTTTATCATGGTGCCAAAATTAAAACCGGGGATTTCCATTTTCCACTGTGTCTAGACATCTTTTGTCAGTGTCTTTTGTACAATTGGAGATTTTTCCACGTTTATCTGGATGGAAATGGGTGGGCGTGAGGTGTGGACGAAGGCAGTGAAGACTAATACGTGTGCAAATTTAAGGATCTCTCGAGAGAACAAAGGACGAGCTGGAACAATATGTATATAGGAGGCAAAAAAAGGTATATAAACACCATGAGAAAAAAAGTACAGATGAGTAGTAAGAATTGTAATGATTCCCTGAGGCGAAATGGGAAGAATGAAATTTGTAAAATGCAAAAGTTTGTCAGTCAAGAAGAAAAAAATGTCATCGTGCAGATTAGGCGGAAGAGGAAAACGAGCTAAAGGGAGGGAATTATCAACGCCCATGTGACAAGACATTTCCATCACCATCACTCATGGTACCCAAATTTTCAGTGGGTGGCGATACCGTGGAGACATTCTGCGGAATCACCCGCAGAAAAGATGTTGGAATGCTCCGCATGGGGGTGGAATGAAAAATGCTGAATGACAGACAAGGGGAGATTTTACCGAAAACAAATGTACGATGCTTTATCATTTGACTCTTGGGTGGACTTTCAACGCATAAGGTTCAGGGCGAAAACTTAATTTCAAGAGTTAAAGATAAATTTGGATAATAAAGAAATATTTCTTCATGATTCGTCATTTTATTTGGTTTGTTTTAAATCAATAGCGCAGATGTATTGAGTATCTCTTGGAGTATCTCTTTAATGGCGCTGTCAGACGTCAACAGTTCAGTCAACAGATTCTTGTTGAAAGCTATTTAATGGCATTTTCCATCGGAAAACCATCAAACTTCCATTTAAATCCTGTCTGTTCCGCATTATTAAAGAATCTCTTGAAGAAATTTTCCGGAAAAACTCAATATTAATGCGGAAAATATCATTCAACTGAATGAGGCGCCTTTCAACACTTATTTAAGTACCTACTTAAAATTGCCTGATTCAGTTGAACGGCATTTTCCGCACTAATATTGAGTTTTTCCGGAAAATTTCTTCAAGAGATTCTTTAATAATGCAGAACAGACAGGATTTGAATGGAAATTTGGTGGTTTTCCCCAGGAAAATGCCATTAAATAGATTTCAACCGAAGGAAACTGTTGACTGAACTGTTGACGTCTGACAGCACCCTAAGAGAGTTATCAGACGAGAAATTTGACGCTAGAATTTATTGCATTAACGTAATAACTGGGTGAACTTTCTCCCATCTGATTTACATTGGTTAGAAAAGGACAAAGAAACGTAATAATGAGCTATTATTGTGTTCTCCGGATGCAAGAATCGCTCTGTTTTTTGTCCCTTTCTAACCAATGTAAATCAATTGAGAAGGAAACACTTTTTCTCCCAGTTATTTCGTAGATTTTTCTTGTCTAATAATTCGGTAAGAATTCAATTGAATAACGTGGCCATAAGATGGAAAAACCATTAAACCGAGAAACCACTAATGGCCATCTTTAGATTTCGAAACAATAATGAAAAAATTAAAAAAATGAAATAAATTTTTTTATCAAGGAATGAAAAAAAATAAAAGAATATTGATACTCTCCTTCAAATAACAAATCACTGCGATATTGATATCTTATTTGACTTAATTGATCAAGTTGTGTTTTATTTCCCCAATTATTGTACACCGCATCCATGAAATGTCGCTCCATTGTCTCAACCACCACAAATGCCTTGACAATTCAAAGGAGGGTTGCGCGGAAAAAAGAAAAGATTCCATCATGTTCATTTTATTTATTATTGTGATACACAGACAGTTGCCATTTCTTTCTTGCAATAAAATCATAACAGCAAAAATTCATTCATATTCTCAGCGATTGTAATATCATTTGTTAGCACTGGATGGGAAATCGTGTGAAAATATCAAATGCATAAAATTCTGTTCGGATTGATATTTGCATATTCTTCTGGGTGCTACCAAAGAGCGCAATGCTGAATAATTTTGCAACCCCACCCACAATTTTGAAATGTTCTATATATGCTGTGTGAGAAATACCAGGAGAGCAACTAAATTTCAATCAGTTTCCATGCCATATTTTACCATTTGCTGCACTTATATCACCATTGACCGTCAGGGTGGACTTCCGAGTGGTCACTTTCAGGTTAACATCGTTCGCCAGGCTTAGACCGAGTGTGCTCATTTTGTAATCGAGCTCATGTGGCTGATCGGAATCCGTGCAGTGGAAATCGTATTTCGAGAGAAGCATCACTAAACCCACTTTAACAACAATTTTCCCCATTCGTTGAGCTGCAAAGAAAGAAGTATTTTACTAACGTTTCATTAGTTTTATACTGTTTATAATTCGGCAAATAAAAGCAAAGTATAATATATATTTATGCAAATTGTTTTGAAAATGAAAATTCTTCATATTTTTTTCTAGAAATTCCTGGAGGAGTTTATCAAGAAAGTTATTTTACCCACTTAAAATTTAAATTAACTACCGCGAATTCCACTGAATTTCCATTCAAAAGAGCATAATCTCATTGCGAAATCAGATTACCAGTCGATGATGAAAAGTGAGTGGGTTTTCGGAATTGCGGTTCAACATCATCCATTAGTGAGTTAAGCCAATTTTCGGTAATCAAGCATCCGATGCGGGGAGTGAGGGTGAAACTATAACGAGGTTATTTACAAAAGGGATGCACACTGCGTGGCGTATTGATTTGGTTATTTTGTAAAACTTTCCACACTTTCCATATATTATGGCCAAAATATTAGTGCCCTTCTAAACCAATTATATACTTTATATTTTGGGTAATCTCTGGGTGTTTAGACTAAACTTTGTTTGGGGCGAGCATCACTGTGACACAGTGATAAGCATCATATCACCGAAACTTTGCCAATTTGGAATTTATGTTGGTCAGAGAATCACTTTGCTTTGTTCCTCAAGTTGGTCGAGTTTAGGGCTTCAGAAACACTATGACAGGGTTTTTGGGTCGTTTGCGTCGTTTGTGAAGAATACATAATATTTTCGATGGTTTTTGAAGGAGTCTCTTTAATCTATGGGGCAAATATAAAGATTTTTAGTGTTTTTTCCAAGGGGGAGATATTACGGTCAGAAAGACGTACACCACAACCAGCACTTCCACATTTTGTTGAAAAGATCCCCAAAGTTCCGATTCAAAAGCTTTGGAGAGATTTCATCTTGTTATTTACAAAGCCTTCTAAAAAAGCTTTCTAAGAAAGCTGACTTAGAGAGATTTCTAAAGTTTTCTAAATCTTTTCAAACAAAGATTTCTAAAGAATGCTATAGAGCTTTCTTCGTAAGCTTCCTAAAATAAAGTTTCCCAAAGAAGCTTTCTTGAAAAGCTTTGTATGAGATTTTCAAGAAAATCTGCAAAAGCTCCCTATAGAATTTTCAAAAGTTTAGCGAGAACTTCAAAAGTTCTAAAAATTATTCGAAAGCTTTACAAATTTTCCAAATTTTTTAAAATGCTCCTAAATTTCTGCACAGCTTTAGGATCAATTTTAGAAAGCTTTCAGCTAATCTAGATTACTATAACTTGAGTAAGATTACTTCCATTCCACTTTTCAAAGCTCACACACACATCCAATCAAATGTACATGACCATAATATCCCCCTTGGTTTCTTCCAAAATATTTATGAAAATTTGTTAACAATTGAATAAATTTAAATAAAAGATTGTATTTTTTTTTAAGAATCTATGGAAAATCCTTCAAAATTTAATATTCACTATATATTCTCCCCTTGATTCCATCATTTTCAATTGTGCATCGAATCGCCCACATGGTGGACACGCTCGTTCTAGCAATTAATTAAACTTTTCACTTGCACACTCGCAGTGGGTGCCACATGGCGGGGTACTGTTGCGTGGAACTCAATTGGGGCTGATGGGGCGGATAGGGTGTCATATGTTTAAAATATCAATTTGGGAAACCGCACAAACTCGATTTCATCCTGGGATTGCGGAACATGGCGATCGTTTATTTAGTCACTGAACGATATGGCTCCGGTGGGGACTGATACTTTGAGAGAGTTTTGCCAGTAATATATGGTTCTTTGCTTTCCACTGAGGCAAAGAAAAATACAAGGAAATGAAAATCTCAAATTCTCAAAGGACTAAAGAGGACCCTCTATTGACATAGAGCATTGAAGCGAGATTTTTTGGCAGAGGAAGAAGCATCCCAGAGTTTTTTTTCTGTTCAACTTTTTATGGGATACTAAAAGACTTTAAACTCACCAATACAGTTGCGTGGACCATCGCCAAATGGATAGAAGGCATTGGAGGAAAAGTTCTCATTGTCTTTGTCGAAGCGACTCGGCATGAATTTCTCCGGCTCAGGGAAATACTTGGGATCCTTTTGAAGACCGAACAGAGATATGATAACAGGAGTGTCCTTTTCAATTACATGATTAGTCCCCGGGATTTTGTACTCCTTTGTACATTTTCTATTGAGAATCGGCAGAGCAGGATACATTCTGATGGTCTCATTGATGCACTTGTCGAGGAAGGTCAATTCGAGAATGTTGTCGTATGTGATTTGACCTTTGTGTCGCTGCAGCATTTCGTCAACCTCTCTCTGAGCTTTCAGTAGAAGGTTTCGCTGGTGACAAAGCTCATGGAGGCAATGGCAGATAGTCGAGGCAGAAGATTCACTTCCAGCAACGTAAAATAGGAAGACCTGAGCAGCACATTGCTCGATGGACAGCATCTTCATGCCATCTGCAAGAAAGCGTGGAAAGGATTAAAAAGTATTTCAATACTGAATTCCGAAAACGATTTAGATTATTCCTTTTCAATAACAGTATTTTTTGTAAATTCTTCAAAAAATAATTTTTAAATTTCTTTAAGTTCCTGAATCCCTATTTCTAACAACAATAAATTCTAATATTCTCACGTAGATCGTCTATTGTTTATGCGTTGTGAGTAGCAATCAAAATTCACAACGTCTTGTTATACACGTTAACCTATGTTATCTACAAAGTCAACAATAAATGAGATAAGTCCTTTCTTGGTAGACAAAATGTTATTACAAAGAGTCCCTTTATATGAGGAAATATCTGTTAATATTAGAGTCGTACGACGCCAGTTAATTCAGACCTTAACATAAAATTCCTTACTACCATTTTCAGGATCTCAATGTCTTTTTACTACTTCATTATTCAATATGAAAAGGACATAAACCCTTTGGAAAACAACTATTCATCTTTAATAACGCACCAGTAATAATAATAAAATGTTAGCGATTTAATATTCCTTTTAATGGGAAAATATTCTCTGAATTATTGACTTTGGGTGAGATGTTCGTTTGTTATGGAAATTCTGCGTTAATACCTATAAAAACGAGGAAATAAATTGAATACGTAATCAAGAGGATTTTCCGAGGTTTTTTCCAACATATTTTCCATGAAACATTGTGACAAGAGGGCTCATACCATCATCACTTTTTGTCTGCCACGTTTCGTCACTTGCATTGACTTTGCCGGTGTTGCGCAGTTGCAGCAGTAGTTGCATGAAATCGTTTCGTGTGACACTATTCTTCTCGCGATATTGCACTGTATCTTTAACGAGATTAATCACAAATTTCTCCACATACGATGGCATAACACCGACACGGATTAGTTTTAGAATTTTTGGGACTAATAGGAGTCCCATTGATCGGATTGCCACTGAGGCATTTTCGCCTTGAGCAATTCGTCCAATCTCGCGGAATTTATTTTGGGGATTGTTGATGGTATCAACATTGATGCCGAAGAACACCGATCCAATTATATCCACAGTGTACCTCGCGGACACTTCGAACAGTTCAATTGGGTTTCCCTCATTTGCGAGATTATCAACGTATTTCTGGAGCTCTTTTCCAGTGTCAAGGATTGTTGGGAACATGTGTTTGAGCTTTCCCGAGGTGAAGGTGGGCGATAGTGAGGATCTTATCTTCTTCCACTTCGCTCCAGAGAGAGCAAACATCGAGGCAGAGAGTGGATCATTCTCTTCATCACAATGAACTCCACGGTCGTAGAAATATTCAAAATCCGATGTTAGGATATTTTTCACTAGATTAGCATCTCGAATGAGCAAGGCAGGTCTGAAGAACAGATAAATCCCGACAAAGGGTTCCGTCGACTGTTTGTACAGCTCATGAAGAGAATTTCCAAGATATTTTTTCTGTCTCACAGTCTCACTAATATTTCCAAAAGGAATCATCGGCTTTATATAAGGGTATCCTTTGCGTTCCCAATAGGAAAAGGAATGCCTGATGAACCAATAAAGCGCCCCGAGGGCAAGAATAAGCAACACGGGCAACATATCGGAAAGCGATTTACTAGACAACTAAAGAGGGAGTCTAGAGAAAATAGTATTTATATAGAGACAACCAGAAGACAGAGACTCTTATCATTCGATGACTTGCGAGTTGGGGAAAAAATTGGAATGATTTGCAGTTTAATCATTGCACACAAAAAATGTTTCAAGTATGGCAATTGGTAAATAAAAAATTAGTATAATTAAACGAGAAAAAATATAGCAACAACAAACAGAGATAACAATCAAGCACTGTCAAGTACCGCGACTGATACAATTTAATGAATGTCTATTTTTCAAGATTAGTAAAAACTTGTTTTTGTTTTTTATTACAGTAGCAACGACATAGAGATGGCAACAACTGTTCAGCCAGGACTGAGGTCGGGAGGTAAGAAAGATAAACTTTCACGAATATCATATAATACTGTTATGTTGTGGGAAAAACATTCCATAAATAAAAGTTTAAAGACTTATTTGAGTCTGTGGGAAAACACATTGATAATTTCGTTACTGTGCAGCATATGCTGCATTGGTTGCTCTTAACCCTATACTAAACTTTTGCCCCGGGAGGAACTTTTAAATTGAATTACAGTGACTTCTGCTACTCTTCTTGCTCGTCAGACTCTGAGTTGTGGTCTTCAGACGAGAAATGTTTCTTTTCAGATCAATATTTACTCAATTTACACGAATGTAAAGGAAATGAAAAGCTCTGTCTCAAAAAGTATACGGTAAATTGTGTTTGAAAGTACAAATTTTGTGTACTGATTTTTTTTAAATTCCAAGCCAACCGAGAAATCCACTAATTAAGGACGTCTCTTAGATTTTTAATGATAGGGTTATACAACAAATAGAGAATTATACATATCAATACTGTCAGCCTTTCTATCTGTTCATCACGCATTGCGTTCCTATAATCCTTTTTCATTTTCCCAACCCACACATTGCTTCGTCGAGCAGAAGAAATAACCCTTGAAGCGAGACCATAAGAAAGGGACTCTTTTCTCGACATTTCCAAGGCAGTGTAATTAGGAGAAAGAAAAACCCGATGGATGGAGCAAGTGGTGGCAAAATTAAGATGAGCTCCTTTTGTTTCCTCTCTCAACATTGACGAGAAGCAGAGGATTCTGTTGAATTTCACATTTCATCATCTCTCGTGTGAATTTATAGCATTGGGTGTTTACGGGCAGATGCAGGGAATTATAATTTATTGCCAGAGCAATAAAATTATTATTATACATTATTGCATGACGTGTCACTTTGTTGTGATCCATCACGCGGTGGTGAAGAAAAGACGAACAACCCCGTGTCAACACATGCAATGACTGTAATATGTATTGAGCGATTTGGGTCGTTGTCATTGATGCTTCAAATGGAAAATTGTTTTGTGAAATCCCATCTTTCTTGCCACTTTTCGTCACCTCAAACATTTTTTCTTCGAGGGTGAAATCACTCGCAAAATTCATCCTTTTGAAACCGATGAGCAATATTGGACCAATTTAATATGTATGGCACTCTTGTGAATTCCCTTACTGTTGCTTGGAGTGTATGTAAAAAGTAAAATATTTATGTATGTAATGTAGGTATATAATGTGTGATACGCTTCAGCTGACAAATGTATTGAATTACCTCGTCATTTTACTGTTTCGCTGAAGAGGAGTGTAAAAAGTCCTGAGGTGACGGAAATCATCTCCTGTCGACATTCTAAACCTTCTAACATGTCCTCTGAAGAGTTTGCTAAAGTTCCTTCAAAGTGAGCAAATTTGTTCACAATTCTGTAGGGCTATTGACAATGAGAGATGTAAATCAATGATGGTAAAATAAAGTTCTATCAAAGGGGAGATATTATGGTTAGAAGTGGTGTACATTTAAGAGGAAGTGCGCGAGCGTCTTTAAGAGTGGAAGATACGAATAATCGAAGCAACGACGAACGAATAACAAAGAATGGACCTTTCATACAAAATGTGGAAATTCTGGAAGTGGTGTACGCCTCTTCGATCTTAATATGCCTCCTTGGGTCCTACATTAATATGTGCAGTAAAAGATTTGATTGATAAATGAGTTTTTCTTTATATCAAGAGGGAGATATTAGAGATAAAGAGACGTATATCACTTCCAGCACTTTCACATTTTCTAAACAAAAAGATCATCAAAATTTCCGGTAACTTCGAAAGTGTTGGAGAGCTTCGAAACTTTAAAGAGCTTCGCGTTAAATGGAAGCTTTGAAGAGCTTTAAAGGAAATATTTAAAGGAAAGCTTTGAGAGCTTTAAATGAAAGCTTTAAGAGCTTTAATGGGAAGCTATAAAAACCTTTGAAGGGAAGCTTTAAATGGCTTCAAAGGCATGCTTTAAAGAGCTTTAAAGAGAAGCTTTAAAGAAAAGAGCTTTAAGGAGAAGCTTCAAATAGCTTCAAACGGAAGCTTGAAATGGCTAAAGACAAGCATTTAAGAGCTTTGAAAGCGAAATTTAAAGAGCTTTGAGGAAAAGCTTTAAAGACCTTCAAAGGAAAGCTTTAAGTGACTTTAAAGGCAAGATTTAAAGAGCTTTAAAGGGAAGCTTTTAAATTGTTTAAGCTCACTCACAAAAATTGAACCCACAAATGCTTTCATTTTTTTGGAAAGCTCGTAAAATGTTCTGAAAGCTTCTTAAATGCTCTAAACAATAACTTAACTCCTTTAACACATATTAGCACTTCCACTACTTTTCAAAAGTACAACACTTCTGACTATAATATCTCTCCCTTGTAATATATACATAGTTATATTTTATTTTGTTCAAACCAAGTTCAAACTGCATTTTTAGTTATGTCTTATTTATTTGAGAAAATTATATGGATAAGACCAATTATGTAGGTTCTAATACTTGGCCATACAAATTTATCAATCCTTCGATGTTTTTGGTAAATTTCGAGGTAAATTTTCAAAAATAATTTTTGTAAATTTGTTTCATCCAATAATTTTCCCGCACTGTGAAATTAACTCTTTTCTGGTCACGTGTACTTCATTAAAGTTACTTGCCAGATGACTTCCCATCAGTCAAGATAGTAAAATTACTTATCAAATTATCGTTTAACCAGAAAGAAATTACAATGAAAGTAATTTAACCATTTCTTGTAGCACTTATGAATGCATAATAAGAAAAAACGTGCACAAAGGATCTTCCTCTGATGAAATTGCATTAAAATGTATCATCAGATAGTGCTGAAGTACAATTTCTTGCTCATTTCGAGTGAGAGAGAAGGATGCAAAGAAAAAAGAAGATATTCCTGAGCGGTATGGAAATGACAAAATGTTCACAATGAAAGCACCCGGAAGGATGTGCTAAAAAAGCACACCGTCTTTGTTCAGTGTTCTCTCATCGACCCTCCAAGTGTGCTTCCTCCTGGGGGGTTCTCTCCTGTCTTTTATCATGGGGCGGACGATGAAAAGACAGAATCATTTGTGTCCAATATCCTTGAATCAGTGAGGAGATTCTTGAATCGATGGGTGGAAGAAGATTACTAGAGGAAGTTGAGGAGCCACGCCAAGGATTGATATTCTCTTTCAATCCTATGTAGCTCCTTTGGATGTCTTAGAGTGGTTGAGCATCTGGCAAAGGATGGTGGGATTTGTCGAGCATCACACACGGTAAGAACAATTTCGATGTGTTCCTACGTGAAGGAAAATCTTGGTTGGGTCGGTAAGCGAGAGGTAAATATAGTGCAAAGTTGTGTCAAATGGGAAATATTTCGTCTACACCTACAACTCGGCAATTTACCACACAAAATTGCGACAACTGTGGATATCCCTTCAGAAGCCATACGTCCCCCTCCAACCCGGTCTTATGTAAATGAAAAGGGTGGCAGAGAGGCAACACTTTGTGCAAATTCTCGGCACACCAAAAAGGGTTTGAGCTGAATTGTAGGATAGACAAATTTTCACACAAATTGAGTTTCTCCCCATTCTTCTGTTTCTGGGCGAGAACCGGGTGGAAAAATACCATTTCAACAAATTCATAATTTCAAATGATGGCAATTTTCAACAAAAATGATTCAATTGAGAAGAAATTTTTCTCCAATTAGAATTAAAGCTTTTGTGTCCGTTTCTCCCCTTTTTTTCCTTGCTATCTCCATTTGCCCACATCAAATATTTATCAAAAAGTATAAGGAGGAAAGAAAAGAAATTTATTCATGCGAAAATGCGAAAAAAGTCTTATCGAAACTGATAAAATTATTCCTTCTCTCTTGAGAAGATTTCTGTAAGTTGTCTGGTTCTTTTCACCCTTTTGCCTTTTCTCACCCCATCCCACCACCCATTTGACTCTATTTGTTTTTATTCCATTAATTTAACTTACGCCATCAACACAGAACCCAACATATTCCAGCGATGCTCTCTGTGGAATAATAAAAAGCCAAACCCATGGAACGTGATGAAGTTCCATGTAAATTTTTTGCAAAGAAAAATAAATAACAATCCAGGGTGGATGATTGGATGGCAAGAAAGTGAGATGGTGCGTTTTAAAAACAATGAAGTTGTTTTTCCAAGCTTTTTTTTCTCCTCCAAATTCTCTTTTGATCCAATTCTAGCCATTTGATTTAGCATCTATGTAGAGGGAGAAAAGGGTTAAATTAAGCTGTCGTCCAGCACGTGCAGCTCAACTTTCCCCAAGAGTAAATCACCCTTCATCAACCAATTCAGAGACGTCTCTCAATTGCCAGATAAGAGAGCAAAAGGGGAGGGGGGATTCCTTAATACCATCCCCCATTTCAATATGTTTTCGATGAAAATATTGAATTAAAGTCTATGATTGAATTGTCGTCAAAGGACAGGGGAGTGAAGGGACGTGATACATAACCTGAAGATTTCCTATATAGAACTTTAGAGAAGCTTTATAATGCTTAGGAAGAAATTCAATAAATTTCCTGAATGGTTTCTCTTTTAATATCATTTCCCTTGTTTTACGTCCATCTTCGAGGCATATTGAGGAAATGCAGACATTTTTTTTACTACTGAATTTAAAGGCAACTCACACAGAAGAACCATAAATTTTATATGCAAATAACAAAATGATACCGGGCTACATATTTCACAAGAAATCATGACAAATTTTCATAAAGAATAATGACTCAATATGTATATAGGATTTCCACCTCCTTGACATGGGAGAAAAAAATTGGAAAATTTTGAAAACACTAAGAGTTCTTGAAATTTCATCAAAAAGCACCCCCATGCAGGAGCATATGATTCAATTGAAGCTTAACATTGTCATCCTTTCAGAGTGGAGGATGAAGATTGAGTGGGTTTTTACTCCTTCCTTTCTTCCAAGACACCACCATCACTGTCGCTTCGCATTTGCTCGTCTGACGAGCATGTGAAAATTTAATTTGCAAAGTAGACGAATAAACTTTGGACGCATCCCGGAAATTGTGTGCCTAATTGGAAATTTTCTCGACACATCGAAATGATAAGTGAAGGGCTTGAGCTATGGCATATTTGTGAGGCATAATTTCTTCACATGTGAGCGCCACATGTGTGAAGCGATTCAATTAAATTCCCTCCGATTTTCCATCCATAAATCTCCCTCAGAGAGCAATTATTCTTTGGGGCAAATTTTCAATACAGCCCTCGTGTCGCCTTTTTCACCCGCAAAAGCTTGTTTGTTTTTCGCCCAAACCTCATGCGTATATGCGATGGAATTGCTTATGACCAGACTCCATGTAACTCTCATTCCAATTTCTTTCTAAGTCCTCTCGCAATTTGCCATTTCGAGGATTTTCTTTCTCTACCTCCAGACACTATAAATAACTAGTTGGACAAAACGTGATATTGCTGGGATAGGGGAAGATAATGATCTTTAGACGCTGTGATTTCTCAGTGTCTCCATCACTAACTTTTGAAATTGATCTGAGACTTTAAGATACAGTCAATGCTTTGCTCAAAGTTATAGGGATATAGCAAGGGGGAGATATTAGGGTCAAAAAGACGTATGTACACCACTTCCAAAAGCTCTTCATAGCTCCAATTCGGATACTTTCATGAGCTTTCATCCTATCAATTTTATCTAAAGCCTTCTAAACAAAGTTTTCTATTAAAGCTTTCTAAAAATATTTAGAAAGCTTTATAAAGCTTTCTGACAAAGTTTTTAAAAAAGCTTTCTAAAGCTTATTTGTGAAAGGTTTTTAGAGCTATTTAAGAAAAGTGTCACTAGAAAGCTTTCTAGAATCTTTTCAGAAAGCTTTTCTAAAGCTTTCTAAGAAAACCCAAAAAAGCTTTCTAAGAAAATTGTTTAGAAAGTGTTCGAGAAAGCTTTCTAGTAGCTTTTGTAAAGCTTTCTAAGAAAGGGTACTAGAGCTTTTTTTATAAGACAAATGTCACTAGAAAGCTTTTTAGAAACTACATATTCAGAAAGCTTTATAGGAAAAGACTTTCTAAGAATGCTCTAAGAAGAAAGCTGTGAGATTCTAAGCAGAGTTTCTTAAGAAGAAAGCTTTCTAAGAAAGCATCCTAAGATTTAAAAAAGCTTTCTTAGTAAGGTCTCTAAATAAGCTTTCTAAATAAGCTTTCTATGAATGCTTTAAGAAAGTATGTAAAAGCTTTCCAGAACTTTCAAAGAACAAAAACCTATCCAGAAGCTTTATAAATTTTCCAGATTTTTTTTTAATAGGTACTCGTAAATTTCTGCAGAGTTTTACAGCAATTTTAGAAAGCTTTCAGGTAATCAAGCTGACATTTTTCAAAGTTTAGGAATTTCCTTTTAAGCTCCTGAAAGATTTCAAAAGCTCTTCAAAAAAAGATTGCTTAAATTTAAAGCTGTCATAATTACTTGACTTAGCATTTCTATTCCACTACCAAAAGCTCTCGCGCTCGCGCACTTCCATTCAAATGTACACCAGTTTAGTCCATAATATCTCCCCCTTGGGATATAGGGATAAAGGATATTCTATTGAAATTTCGATGGAAACTGAAACTAAATCTGAGATGTTTACACATTTTCTTACCTTCAGGGTGATTGGAGATTACCAGAAATAATTTAATTAGTCCCTGCAAATATGATTATCAATTACAATGAAGGTATGTGCAAAGGCTTGAGGCTATGTTGTCCCTATTACGTTACATCGAACGTTTACATCTAATATTATAGCAGATTATGTACATAG
>CAKKOB020000397.1:0-29788 GCA_918844115.2 Phlebotomus perniciosus | reverse complement strand
TTCGGACATCCCATCGGCGGCTGGACACGACACGCACACAAACACACACAGAAAACATAGATTTTGGAGACTTTGGTGGTTTTACTCACGGGCAACTTCGCGCTGTTATAAATATTTAAATTTAAACCGAAAAAGACAAACCCGCACGTTATAAAAGCTTAAAACAAACTGTCTAAAGCAATTTAAGAATGCTTTCTGAAAAAGCTCAAAAAAGTTTTCTAATGAAACTCTCTACAGCTTTCTGAGAAAAAACGTCTAGAAAGTGTTATAGAAAGCTTTTCTAAAGCTTTCCTAAGAAAGGTTTCTAGAGCATTCTAAGAAGCCTTCTAAGAAGGGATTAGAAGAAGAATTTCCCATGAAGAAATTTTTTTAATATTCATAAATTCCCGAAGACCTTTCAGCTATTTTAGAAAGCTTTCAGATAATCAAGCTGACATTGTTCAAAGTTTAGAAATTTCCTTTAAAGCTATCCTTACAGATTTCAAAAGCTCATCAAAAAGAGATAGTTTATTTCACAATTATTTGACTTAGGTAACATTTCCGTTCCACTTCCAAAAGCTCTCGCGCACTTCCATTCAAATGTACACCACTTCAGTCCATTATATCTCCCCCTTGGTGCTAACATTGTAAATAGCTTATAAAAAATTTCTGCTTACTTTCTGTTAAGCCCTAAATTTCAGTTTGTGTCTTCATAATATATGTTTATATTCTAACATGGATTTCGAGGTAGATGGAATTTTAATCGCATGACAGAAAATTGTGTGAATTATTCACAATGTCGCATGAAGGAAGGAAAGAAAAAAAGATTTGAGTTATTTCTCACGAGCTACATAAGCATATGCTCAATAAATCAGGGATAAATTGATATATGAGCGGCATCCTTGGTGATGATTCTTCAGCATATGTGTTCCTGTGTGTCTCCATTGAGGGAATTTTCAAGATTTCACAATTCACTGAACAGTGAAATATTGATAAAGAGGCCTCCACATCCCAGGAAAAATTAGATTCTTTTCAATTTTCTCAGCATGAAAATTGGGGGAGAGCTTTTCTATTGATATCTCGGACAAATAAATTGCAAGTACGTCAGAAATTGTTTCACTGAGATATTGATTGAGCAATTTTGCCATTTGCTGATATAATCACTCTCTGAGGGTGAATATCAGAGATTTTGTCGGAGTTGGCAGAAAATACTTTGACTGTTTCAATGGGGAGCAATTTCTAAATCTCTGCTTCGCAGCAAAACTCTCATGTTTAGTATGTAACTATCTTTATATGTATTCACCATGGGAGTCTAATAACATTCAAGAAATGTAAACTCTCTTGAATGTTTGATACTAAAGGGAAATCTTTGAAAATTAAAGAATGTTAGAAAAATTTGTGCAATATTTCCTTTTTTCCACCAAATAAATTAACAAAATTAAATGAGAATTAAACCAATAACAGAGGAGCTTAGGTATTCTTATTATTTACTGTCAATTGCAACTTCCCAATTCAATTTTTTGGCAGTAAATTACTTCCACTTAAATTGTAGCTAAACTTGACAACTGAAGCGAAAAATCCAGTTATTGCGGTGCTAACAAGTATAATTTTGCCATGCAAATCTAATTTTCGAGAGCATCGTGAAGACTTTGATAAAAGTTTTATATAATTACTTATCAAAGTTGTATTCTGAAACGAAACTTTTTCAAGTAAAAATAAATAAAATTATATTTGATGCTATAAAATGAAATGATAAAATAAACATAAAATGCAATAAACTTTTCAGTTTTGCAGAATTTTGCATTTCTAATTTCACTTGAATGGCCCTTTATCACTATATTATGCAATTGATTTGTTTTCTGAAGAATTCAACAAGAGTTATTGAGGTTTAGAAGTAGAAGTCTTGAATATGTATTTCCTGTTCTAGTTTTAAAATTTAAAATTTAAATTTTGCAGGTTTGCATCATGCATCCTCCCTTGGCAACATAGAAGCCTCGTCAAAGGGTCATCATCACTTTGCGGGACGAAGCTACGATTCCGAGGATGAGAATATGGGACGAACGAGAGCGCACACCACCACATCGACTCACTTCCTGAAGACATCGATCTATTCTAGAGGGGACATAAAAGAACAAGTAATTATCCATGGGATCGCTTTTGATTCCCTCCCCCCATTCTTTTCGCTGCGACAGAGAATTTAATGAAGAACCGAATCCCACTCCCCCTAAGTCAATTGAAAATCGCGTCTGGCGAAAATTAACTCAAAACGCCACTTTGTCATTTTCTAATCAAGATGGAGCGAGAGAACTTTTATTGAATTTTCATTTCCCATTCTCATAATTCAATGGAATGTTGACAGAGAAATGGCAGACAAGAGGCAATGGTGAAAATTAATATTTTTTCTCTCTCTCTCTCTCGATCCTATTTTCCTTTGCCAGTACTGTCTCTCGGACAGGCAATTGAGCTCCATCGAACCACCCCGCAGGGAGAGATTCTTCGGTTGCTGGTCAGGAAGAGGTGCTCCTCAATCATTCTTGGGCGTTTGCGTGGGTCGACGAGCACCCTCAGATGAGAACATCCACGATTATGCTCCCATCTACAAATATCCAAGGTGAGTGGCTGGAAGTTTCATTGGAGCTTTCTGTATGTAATGAATAATCCCAAAGTGAAGAAGTTGAAGTGCTTGGAGCTGTTTTTAAACTCCACTTTGAGATGCTGCTTAATTAATTTCTGCTGGGAAATTGACGATTTGCTTTATTTACCCAATACACCTTTGAAATGTTCTCTTTTGGCTTCATTGCTTGTGAAGACTTTTCACCTCGCGGAATTGTTAGACATCTGAGTTGTTTTGCAAGTGAAAGGGAAGGTTAAAGATGAATTGTTACTGGGGAAAATTCAACGGTTTTTTTCTTTTTGAAAAAATGAAGATTTTTTTTCACAAGTAAAATAATATAAAAGTAACCAGTAAAAATTCAAAATATCCCTAAAACCGTTATATTCTATCTTTATCTATGATAAAAAGTCTAGCTCTGTTTCATTTTAATGAACCCTTTTTTAATATGCTGCTCTTCTTTCACTTTGTTGCCCCCTTAACAGATATCCACCACCAGGACCGGCGCCTCATGATGTTCTCCTGTACGATGAGGATCTCGAGAACTCATATTTCCGGCGACGACCCACATCCTTCCTCACCGGCGGCGATCCAAAGCGATACACCTGGATGCCCGCCGACGAGGAGGCAGTACGTCTCGAAGGTCCTCGACCCATCTGTGCGGAGGATGACTTCATGCGGGGACCGTATGTGGTGGGATCCTATCCGCCCAAAGATATCACATACCTCAGCCAGAGCACTGAGCACCTGGCAAGGTAATTCTCATTACTCAATACCAATTATGATGGGACTAACATTGTGGTCTTTGCAGAATGTATCAATGCCCCACACATATTGGAATTCCGCCCCCACCTCCGCCGCCCATTGTGCCTACAGACGGGACAATTATTGGTGCTCCGAGGTGAGGAATTTAATTACCTGTCTTTCCCCAGAGTGAGATATACTCTGATTTATATATAGAAAAGAAACTATAAAGAAATCAAGGGGGAGATATTATGTACAGTCAGAATTGGTGTAAATTTGAATAAGAAATGCTTGTGAGCTTTGAGAAGAGGAGTGGAAGAGCTTAAGATAACTCAAGTAATTTTGAAAACATCAAAGGAAGAGTTGGAGCTTTTGGAAACTTTTGGGATCTTTCAAGGAAATTCCTAAACTTTGAAAAATTTAAGCTACATTAGCTGAAAGCTTTCTAAAATTTATGTTAAGCTCAACAAAAATTTACAAGCATTTGAAAAAAAAATCTGGAAAATTTAGAAAGCTTTTCGAATAATTTTTACAATTTTTGAAGTTCTCGCTCAACTTTTGAAAGTTCTAGAGAGCTTTTGGAGATTTTCTTGAAGATTTCATAGAAAGCTTTAGAAGCCATATTTAGAATGCTTTTTCAGAAAGCTTTCTTAGAAAGATCTTAAATCCTTTCTTAGAAAACTGTGGAAACCTTTCTTCAAAAGCTTTTTCAAACTTTCTTTTCTTGAAGTCTTTTTTTTAAAAAAAGAAAGTTTATTTTTTAAACCTAAGAAACTTTTCTTAGAATGCTTTTTTAGAGAGCTCTTTTTAGAAAGCATTCTTAGAAAGCTCTAGAAACCTTTCTTAAAAAGCTTTGGCCTTTAGAAAGCTTTCTTTGGGATGACTTCTTAGAAAGCTTTCGTAAAAAGCTTTTCAGGAAATGATAGGATGAAAGCTCTTCGAACTGGAGCTTTAGGGATCTTTTCAACAAAATGTGGTAATGCTGAAAGTAGTGTACGTCCTTCTGATCAAATATCTCCCCCTTAAAAGAAGTATTTCTGTCACGAGGCATTAGAGAGTAAGGTTTTGTGATATGTATTTTATATATTTTGGCTTCGATCATCCCGGAAAATCACTTCAGTTTGAAGGCATTAAAAACTCATGACTCGTTCAGCTGCTCTTTTCACGCGGCTACAATGCAAGTCACGGTTGAAAGGATTGAGATTTAAATCTTTGCCAAATCTGCATAATATGCACAAGAATCCTGCTGGCGTTTATTTGACTTTAAAGTGAATGAAGGAAAAAGAAATCCCTAAGAATAGGAGATTATCATATCGGAAGTGACAACGTTTAACGTGAATATGCAAGATGAATATTTAATACTTTAGCTCAGCATCCTTAACAAGACCGGAATTTGTGCTCTCTTGACTTGCGATAAAAATGAGAAAGAAATGAAAAGTCCGGAGTTACTCTGGGTGAGATTAGACGAATCAAAGGTAGGAAGTCATTTTGCCGGTGGCAAAAGGGGAAGGGGAGGAGAAAGTACAATTGATTTTGGCCCCAGACAATTGGAAAATCTCCTTCAATACCCGCCCAGGAAAAGCATTCAACCACCAAACCAAAGTCATCCAATAAAAGCTCTCCCTGAGAGCTTTCTATTGTATCATCATGTCTAACACGCGGGCTTGAGGGACGAGTTCTTGACTCTATTGTGTGCCAGTATGTTTGATTCGGCCTCAGAGTGAAAAACAAATTTGCTTCATACTGTTGGCACTTTTATTGATTTAATGGAAACGATTTTATTAGCCATTTATTTCCCTTTTCTTTCCGTGACAGAAAGAAAGAAAAAAAGTGCTTGAGATATACAGCGCGGCGATCGAGTGGAAAAAAGAGAAAATGAAATGTTAAATTGAAAAATTTATTTATAGAAAATTGTACCAGACATTTCGAAGGGGATTTCCTTCCATTGTGATTCCTCACACGGAGTTGCTCTTCCCAAAAGTTATAATTGAAATATTGTCAAAAGAAAATACCTATACATAAAAGTATCGGATTGGAAGTTGAAACTGCCAATACGTCATATTGTATGTTGATGTGAAGATTTAACCGCAAAACGGGACCAAGTGATGGTGAGATTATCAAAGTAATTCACCCTAATTCCTTCCATCTTCGACCTACTAAAGAGTTGACTAACCCATTAAGATGTGATTGATGATGGTGTCTGAATGGTTTAATTTCAAATTGCTTCAAATCAGAGATGGGGGGCAGGATAATTCGAGACAACTAAACTCAATCTTCAGCATCACTAACTCCAGTGGCGTCTAAGTCCCTATCAGAGAGGAAATTTGGTGTAAGAGCCACAATTCAACAAACCAAGGCATCGATCAAAATCCAACACCACATTCACACTCAACAACCCATACTCTCCACATTTGGATTTTAAAGAGAATGTGAGGATGAGATTGAAGAAATCCTCGATGCACAGTACCATCTTCATTTCTGGAGCAAACACCCGCTCCAATATCGATTTTCCCACGCTCCTCGTCTCAATTGGGTCTCACTCAACTGAATCTTGAGTACAGGTTCCCCTTTCTTTTTCTCAGAGGGAATTTTTGGATGGATTTACCCCAATCAGTAACTCACAAGTTTTTCCACTCACGAAAAGTACAATGATTGTGCTTAATGAGAAAAAAAGAGAAATGGCTTTTAGCTCCAAAATTTCATGCGGCAAATTTCTATAAATTTATTATTATTAAAGGTTAATTTTACTCTTAAATTATTCATGGAATAATTTATTTAAGAGAGGAGTCTTAAGTCTTGAAAATGATGTCTATATTTCTGGGATGCTCTCACATAATCCCAAATTGAAAATCGAGTAATTTGCATAGATATTTACATGAAAATGTAACGATTTCCAGGTCCTTTGGAGATTATAAATGGACCTGTTGGCTTCTTGTCGATCTGACTGACATAATATTCAAAGGAGATTTGCAATATTTGTGGGGTTTAATTACCCAAGAAAATTTTTATTTTAATATAGGTATCTTATATTCTTAGAATTCAAGCGTAGGTATTTTATTTGGTTATTAAAAATATCAAAAAAAGAAGTCCTATGAATTAGTTCTTACTCTGAAAAAAAAAAATGGTTTGTGAATATTTGTAAAAAATTTATAAAAGAAGATTATTGGTAAAGTTTGAAAAAGTTTGTGAAAATTCGTAAAATTGAGGTCAACAAACTTTTTACATAAAGTTTGTAAAAAGTTTTGTAAATGAGTGTTCCAACAGAATGTTTGTTAAAAGTGGATAAGTTTTTGTAAATACTTGTTATTTCGAAAAATACAAATTTTTACAAAATGTTACAAATTTTTTGTAAAAAGGTTGTGAATTTAAAAATGACAAATTTTTTACAAAAAATGAGCAAATTTTGACAAACATTTTGTTGGAACACTCATTTACAAATCTTTTGTAATTTTCTATAGGAATATGATCTCTGTTTTGCAAACTATTACAACTTTTTTTTCAGAGTAGGTACAAAAATTTTCAAAATTTATAGGATTCTTTTTAGGATTTGTTAAGAAACATATAAATTTTTAGTGCATTTATAGCTTCCCCTTGGTAAGGGTGCGATGTCATATTGCATAATCTGCTGATATTCCATATTTTCCGAAATGCTAAAAGAGCTTAATGAGCTGAATATAAATGGCTTGGAATCATATAAAACAAATAATACGATTAGAATAAGTCCATTAATATTGACTGCCCCGCTTTTGTTCTATGAAAAACAAAACCTAATAATATTCAAGCAACAAAAATACTTTCATTCTGGCATAAAATCAAAATGCTCAATTGCCCTAAATATTTTCCGCTTCTAATTAATTAGACATATTCCTTGGAAAACTTCTGCTTCTAAGAATATAAAATCATTTTGTCTATTTATTCTTGTCGGTGGCTTTTCTTCCCAAGTCATCTCGGGACATCTCGCAGCCGTAAAGTGTCAAGAAAATTCATCGTTGTGCGATTTGAAGCCATCTTATCGGACCAATTTTCCAGATTAACTGACACGCGAACCCTTTCCCCCCGAGCATTGGAAAATATATCCTACGTCAGCCACCCGCTGACACATTGTTGATGGCTTTGGAGAAGCTACCATGTAACCTTATTAAAATGTATGGTGTCACATTAGAGCGCGAACATTTCGCACGTCATCATAAATTGGTGCATGGGGTGGAGACGATGGAGACTGCTTGTTGGGTCTACGTCGCTAACCCATAAATATGTAGTAATAATAATAATTACACGGATGCCAAGAGCTTCTGCCGGAAAATGTTGAGCTATACGTGTCTATGCGATTTTGGGCGAAGGCCAATCATATTAGCCTCATGCTGTGCAACAAAACTCCCTGTATGGCATCGACATAGAGGAAGTGAGCGAGGTGCTGATATGTAATCAACATTCTATATGGTATTATTCCTTGTATGAGATTGAGGCATTTCAGGATTTAGGCTGTATGATTAGGATATTGTTACAGGGCGTTTTATATGAATGATTATTCCTCCAGAGTGTCTGAAGAAGATGAATGCGTGAGGATTTGATTGTCTGCCTCTCGGGTAAAGGATAAATGAAGTGTTGACAGGGAGTATAAGTAACATAAGCATGTGCCTCTCCCACCAAACATACCGCTTAATTTATAAGATTCTCAAGTCCTTTCTCAAGTCTCTAAACTTGAGTGTGTTGAGTTATAATAAATATCTTGCATATATCTTGATGACTTGTCTACTCACACTCTCCTTCAGGACGAAACACGTTAGCTTCGCCAGATCCCACACGCTCACCTCCTTCGACGAGGCAATGGGAATGCGACCCCTGTCCCGGATGGGAAGCACAGCAACGAGGAGTCAGGAGCGATTGATCGGCGGGAAGAAGCCCACCCTCACCCTGTCGGCCCAGCAACTTCCGCCCACACATGCTCTGCTCATTCAGCAACCGCCGCCACCACCGCCACCGCCACAGCAAGAGATTGTCGTGGTGGAAAAATTCAAGAGAGGTGCAATGAAGACACAAGCCACTCAGACTGAGGTTTGTCTTGGCAGAAAACCGCACCATTTATCTCTCAGTCCGCGAACTATTCACAGAGTGAGTAATTTCTCCTTTTCTTCTATAGCTTTTCGCTTCACTTAATACATTGGAGGATTCTGGGAAATGGGAAGAATGCTCAAAGGGATTATCAGTTTCTTGAAAGAGCTTTGAATGTGATCAAATTTGAATGTACATATAAGGTATCTCTTGAAAACAAAGGAGCTTATATTGATATAGGAAATTGTTGATAATATTATTTATGAAAAAGGGGGAGATATTATCGTCAGAAGTGGTTTACTCTTAAATGGACGTTCGCGAGCGTTTTTGGAAATGGAAGTTCCAAGGGGGAGATATTATGATCAGAAATTGTGTACATTTGAATGGATGTGCGCGAGAGCTTTAGGTAGTGAAGTGGAAATGCTAAGATAAGTCAAGTAATTTTGAAAGCTTCCAAGGAAGAACAGGAGCTTTGGGAAGTTGTTCCAGAACTTTAGAAATCTTAAAGAGCTTTTAGAAAATCCGATGAGCTTTAAAGGGAATTTCAAAACTTTGAAAAATATAAGCTTGATTAGCTGAAAGCTTTCTAAAATTCTTATAAAACACTGCAGAAATTTATGATCGTTAAAAAAATCTAGAAATTTTGTGACATTTTCGGATATTTTAAGAGCTTTTGAAGCTCTCGCGAAGCTTTTGAGAATTATAGAAAGCTTTTACATATATTCTTATAGCTTTTTTAAAAAAAGCTTTAGAAAGCTTTCTAAGTAAGTTTTCTTAGAAAAGTTTTTTGAGAGCTTTAGAAAGCTGCCTTAGAAAGCTCTAGAAACCTTCCTTAGAAAACTATAGAAGAGTTCTTAGAATTTTTTTTAGAAAGTTATAGAAATCTTTCTTAGAAAGTTTTTTTTTAGAAAGCTCTAGAAAGCTTCCATAGTAAGCTTTATAAACTTTCTTAGAAAGCTTTGGAAACCTTTCTTAGAAATTTTTATTGAGAAAGTTCTATTAGGTATAGAAACCTTTTTTGAATTTTTTTTAGAGAGTATTTGAAAGCTTTCCTAAAAAAGCTTTAGAAAACTCTCTTAGAAAGCTTCAGAAAGATTTCTTAAAAAGCTTTAGAATAATTTAGTATAGAAAATAATATAGATAGGATGAAAGCTCCTGAAAGCTTTACAAATTAGAGTTTTGGAGAGCTTTTCTACAAAATGTGGAAGTGCTGGAAGTGGTGTATACATCTTTTTGAACATAATATCTCCCCCTTGGGAAGTTCTAATATAATATGGACGATTAAGTTTTTTTTAATCAATCAATAAGGTTTCACAAGATTTCATGAGCTTTCCGAAAATTTTGAAAGCTTTTTAGTCAACATGTAGTCTTTGAATATACATTTAGAACTTCTTTAGAACATTTAGAAAATTTTAGAACTTTGACATGAAAGCTCAATACAGCTTCACTCTAAACCTCTTTAATGCTTCCTTTCAAAGCTCATTTTGACCTTCTTTTTAAGCTCATTTGAGCTTTATTTCAAAGAAATCTGTTTTAAGCTTTATTTCAAAGCTATATTTTAAGCATCTTTTCAAAGTTCTTTTAAGCATTCTTTCAAAGCCATTTTCAGGTTTTTAAAGCTCTTTTGAGTTACATATATTTCAAAGGTCTTTTAAGCTTCCCTTTTGCGCTTTCCTTTAAAGCACCTTTGAACTTCTTTCAAAGCTCTTTTAAGCTTTCTCTCAAAGCTCTCCAACACTTCCGAAGTGCCGAAATTATTAGGAAATTCTCATACAAAATGTAAAATTACTGGAAATAATTTACGCCTCTTTAACCCTAATATCTCCCCCTTGATAAAAACAATTAATCGTGATGTTTAATTTTCGAATTGATTGGTTGAATTTGATTAAATAATCACGAAAGCTTTAATATGCATCAGCAAAGCTTTAAGAGTAATTTCATGAATTTATATGCTGTCAAGTGAAATTCAGAGGATTAATTTAGTTTTAAATAAACCTTCAGAGATAATTTGGTAGATTTTATATTTTTAGTAAAGCACTTAAAATGCAGATTGAAAGCGATTTACAGGCTTTTCCTTGATCAAAATTTATCCCTTTACTCTTGTTTGACGACCTGAGGGTTCAGGCAACGATGAACTTATGTTGCTTTTAACAACTATTTCATTCCCCTTGTTTAAGATTCATGTCACAAGCAGTGGTAGGAAGCTTAAACTTTAGAGAATTTTACATATATGGGTAATCCTGAATAGACTTTCAAGTCATATACTGTTGCAACCTTTGGATGTTTTGTTGGTTTTGCCTTAAAGTTTTCAATTCTATCTTATAAGACTTTTCTTTATGGCCTATATAAAGTTGAAAAATCAAGAGTAATTACTCAATGTAAACATATGTGAGAGTTTTCTGGGTGACATTACGCCTCATTTGAACACCCCTTGTGACCCCCCAACCACTCGCTTTCTTTCCGGAAAGCCACAGAGACGTGTTTGTATGCACCCCTTCCACCATCCAGACGACCTTGTTGCTTTTCATGAATTTTATAGTAAAGCAATGTCTTTCACTGATTACCCGGGATTACTTGGAGCCAAGTCAGAACATCTCGCACAGTGTGCCTTATTTACAGTTCTCCCAGATACATGGTCCCTACATAGATTATGTTAATAGACCAGTGCTTCGATGTACATTGTCTCCTCATTCATCTACCACTTCTTTTGGGTTGATATGAGAATGGGAAAGAAAACGGAAATTATATTGCTCCGGAAATTTATGTCGCAGTTTAACCTGAATAAAATGAATTTTTAATCTTCCAACCAAGATTCATGAGCCATGTTACCCAACACGGAATTTTGTATACATGGGTGTAGGGCGGATTGTCTCACAGCATTCTTTCGCCTGGGACTAATCACAGACCGGAAAGAAATTTCTCTTGACACATCCCATGGGCAATTGTTGTGGGTGCAAAAGCGGGACATAATCTTAATTTGAAGGAGCTTTATAGCACACTTCCAACCATTTATTCCTTTTACTAAGCCTTAGTAATTACACAGCCGTATAGAAAGTTTGTAGTTTTACTCCCGAGCCAACATAAAGTTCTTCCATAGCTCAGAGTGTCAAGAGACGGAGAAAAAGGGGTTGAGGATGGGTATATATTGATTTTTCTATGTCACAATTTGATAGGGTTAATGGAGGATTGTTAGAAGTGTATATATTTTGGGTTTTGAGATAAATTTAATTATTTAGATGACTCTAATGGCTCCATCCTTCCCCACAGGGGGATTGTAATTATTTTCTTACTATTATCGTCTAATTTTCGTAACATTACAAATTTTAAGTCTCCCCCTCTATATAGTCAGAGAATGCTCATTGAATAATTTATCTTCGGGTGACACTTGGATGTAATCCACTTAAGGGTCACTATATTACTTTTTGCTTGGAGCACCAACCAGATAGTGATGCTCTTGGGGTTATGTGGCACCATAACTATTTAGTAGAGGATGGGATGTAAAAAAAACAAAGTGGAATTCAATGGAAAAGACTTTAATCAAATAATACTCAGACTCGCCGAATAGCTTCCAATGGCATTGGAAGGCTGATAGTTCCACCCACGCTATGGAAATTATCCCAGACCGAAGTGTAGTGAAATTTAATAAGGGGTTGTCAAGAGAACGTTCGATATTCCAAAAAGTTCAAGAAACTTCTTATGTCTTACTTTTATCATAGCTATTTTTTTAACTATAATATCTTTTTCTTATGGAGAGCTTTTATACATTATAAAAGCTTCTTATAGACTCTTATATATTAGAAAAAATACTATAGCTATATAAAAGCTAGACTCGCTGAATATAAAATTAAAACCTTTCCTAAAATTCCATGATAAACCTTAAGTATTAAACCGAATATACATATATCTTTTTCCCATTTTCTGGTTAGTTAACTGTTATTCTCGATTGCATCCCCCTTGGGTCATAACGAATGGGTCCATTTGTGTCGTAAAGTTAAATTCTGCAGGAACAGATGTCTATTGGCTCGTTTCCGCAAAATTTTAGGGTTTGAGGATAGTTAAACGAACATTCAATTTTATCCCAAGCATACACATCGTTTGTTTTTTATCTCCCCATTCGCTATCGAAGCTCACAAAGAAAGCTCCTCTGGAATCTATAAATCCGACACTACCAATGTTTTTTCTCCCACTCAGGTGAGAATGGTGTCTCAGGGAGCACAAACAAATGGCATGAATGGTCGGACGAAATTGACGAAGAGTTTGTCGGAGGCAGCAACAAGACAGATGGGGGTGGGTGTCTCACCCACATCGCCACTGGATGTGCCACAGTCTCCTGGTGACCACGAACCGCTGCATCGAACACAGTCAGAGGAGCCACCGCGGTCTCCCTTTAGTCTCACAACGCCAACACTTAGTCACCTGCAGGCGGAAGTGCTCTCGCGTACGTCCTCGCGTCAGAGTCAAATTGAGACGTCCCGGAGTGATATCTTCTCCTCTGAGAATATCTTCACGCATTCGCGAAATCACTCGCAAGACAGTGCAGTGACGTCCAAGGCGTCTCAGGACAGCATCTCGATGGTCTTTGAACCAGCACGACATCAGGGTCAGCTGGAGGCTGTACATCAGCAATGGGATGGTGGATATGCTTACGAGACTCATAGTTTACCCCGGAAGACCTGCATCCACCATCGAGGAGAGGAGCGGACCAGCACTCTGCCGAGAAGAGATCACCAGCATCATCAGCCATGCGCTCATGTTACAATTGGAAGCACAGAGATGCTGAATGGGGGCACTGGAGTCATTCCTGAGAGTATCCTTAAGGGCAGGAGGAGTTCTGTGGCGCGAGATAGCTCCACAGAGTCCAATGCTCCATCAGAACGTCTGTCACGCCGCATGTCTTCTTATACTCCTGCTCAAGAAACGCACATTCAACTCAGAAGAGCCTCTCATCACGTCATCTCCCCGGAAATCCACTCTCTGTCCCGCAGAAGCTCCACAAGACAACCTACAACAACATCTGAGGAACTCTGCTCAACGTGTGAATCTGAGAGTGACTCGAGAACGACAGATCGCGAAGAGAAGGAGATCTTCATTGACTTCAAGCCCAACATCTCACCGATCTCCAGTCCAGTTGCTAGGAAAAAGCGCCTTCAGAAGACAATGTCAGAGGGGGAGATCCTCTTTGAGAAGCGCAGGGAAAGCGCTCTGGACACATTGACAATGTCAGCGAGTGATGAGGATTTGAATATTCAATTGGAACGGGCAGCTGCAAAAGAGCAATATCAATACCGAAGTTCCCCTATAAAAGACGAGGGAATATATAAGCAAAACTTACTGACCATTCCTCAAACGGCGGCAGAAAAGACTCTTAGGTATACTAAGGAGTCCTTTAGGAAGCGGTCAATCAGCCTTGAGGATCCTACGATACAGGAAGCTGGATCGGGAACGGGAACAGCCAAGTCAACTCCGCCATCACCATGTCCGGATGAGTTATCCGTTCATGGGCATTCAACCTTTCCCTCTTCCGATTCCATTGCGGCTGATCTCACGTCGAGGGATCATTCTGATGGTATCTGGAATGAATCACAGATCACGGTGCTGACAAATGAACCGAGGTAAGGTTTAATATTAGATAGAGTGGAGCTCTCGCGAATTATATTGTTTTCGAGAAATTATTTAATATTTAAATTATTTAAATTAAACTCTTTTGATGTTGTGAAAGTTTTCCGTTTAATCACTATCTATAAGTTTATGCTTTTGAAAAGATCAAGACCTCCAACTGCCTTACTTTAAAAGCTTATCTAATACTTGAGATTGCCAAATTACAAAGTTGTTCATAAAACAATTTTAATAACCTACTTTAAATATAGAAAGTGATCCCAAACCCCTTGCCGCGTCTCCACTTCACGTGCTTCCAAAGTTAAATGCAAACTTCTTGTTGCATCCAATTAAAAGTTTTGTTTACAAACACTATAAATGCAAAAAGAAGATGTTATAGAGATAGCACGCTACAAAGCTCCAAACATCTCTTGGTGAGGAAAAATTCTCGATTATCAACTTCAAAATTATCCGATTTCTAGCCCATCAGACTCTGGACCATCTCTCCTCACGCCAACATCCCGCCGGAAAAATCTGATACTGCAGCACCAGCAGAGAAGCTCCATGGACACCGAAGCTCTGGATCTTGAACAAGAAACTGATCAGGTTAGAGCTTTTTTCTACCATTTTTCCACCGGTGATTCCGACGTGCTTTTAAAAGTTGCAAAAGCGAAACATGAGACGTGTTGGTGGGGGCTGAAAAGTTTGCACTTTCCGCAAGAAGCTTTCCATTGTGGCGGAAAAGAGGACGATACAAGTGTAGAATAATAACAGAAGCCGCGGGTTGAGAAAGGAACCAGTAACGTATATTTTAATAAAAGGAAAATTGGCAAAAAATGGGACTTTTCGTCAGTAAAAACCGCATCGGGGAAAAGTTGGTTAATGTAGGCCAGTTTTAGCTCATGCAAATTCGTTTGTGAATGTGAAGAAATTGACCTTTGACTCTGCACCTCTGCACCCTTTGCGTTACAACCCCAAATTATTGGTTTTCAAGCCTCAATATATCAGCACTAATTAGACCTTTGAAGTCAATTAGTGGAACAAATTAAGCGTTTGAGCGCTTTTATGTCCCTGTTATTAGGCACAAAAGTGACACCAGAGGACATGGGACAATGCACAAGAGTTCAAAGATTCGGTAATTTAAATTTGGATGATATTAAAATTTCCATAAGAACCATCAAAGAGAACTCCTGCCAGCTATGTTCCTTGTCTGCAAACTATTTTACTCATAATAGCAGCGGAAATTATCCATTTTATGAAAATTCATATAAAATTACAGATATATAGCCCTAGATACTTGTCTAGACTTGAAAGCCAAAGATGGGGTATTTAAGGAGTGCGAGAAGCCAGTCTCCTTGCCCTGCATGATATTCAATCCCGTGTACTCCCCAACCCTAGCTACAACGGTTTGAAATACGAGAACCACGAGAACTGATGGTTTGAGTACAGCATTTTCTGCAAATTTATACAGCAGTGCCGCCTTCCATTCTCCCAACACTTGCGTCCTAAATCGATTGACCATTGATGAGAGCGAGAGATTTTATTCATGGAATTCCCATAGTTTCTACGCAAGTCACGCCTCAAAGGTGTTCGACATGCTCATTTCTTTTCCCGCACTTTTCCCTCGGGGGGTGATCATTAGTCAAGTAGCGATACACTCTACTGAATAGCAAATCAATTGAAATTACCCTCTACGCAAAACCACTGAAATTGCCATAGCACTTGGGAAAAGGTGTTAATTTTATAGCGTTTTGCTCAATTTGTAGCTTTAAAAGTCATAACACCCATTTGGAATTCCATCTTGCGGGGTAGCGAAAAGTTATTATATTTATCCATGGGTTTTGTGAACTGTCTTTGAATGACGAGAAAATCTATCTGATATATTTAAATTGCTTAAATATACATATATCATAACTCTTTACTTTGCAAATCAATTACATTTTCTCTGCGCTTTGAATATTTCTTATCCTTACATAACTACATTGTCTTCGTTCAAGAAAATTCATTCATGCGTCAATATAATCCTCCCTGCTCTACTTGCATCTGCAGATGTTTTACATGATCTTTTTCAAGGGGGAGTATAAGTCAGGGAAGAAAGTATAGCAATATCTCGCGATATAACTTTAGAAAGGTCAAATCAGAGATATTTTGTATAAGAAAATTTGACTGAAAGATATTGTTTATGTGAATAAACTTTTAAAAAAGATTTTTAGAAAATATTTACTAGAACTATAATATATAATATAAAATAAGGACAAGTTAAATTTTAACCTAAAAGAGTAAAATAATAAATAGTGAAAAAATATTTTACCAGAAAAGCTTTAAATTGGATCCGCGCTCTCAAAATTAACCATCAAAATACTTTCAAAAAATCAATAAACAAAATATTTTATTTAATAAATTGATTCAAAGCAAAGGCTTGCTTTAAGCTGACTTAAAGCATAAGGCTTGCATTAAGCTGACTTAAAGCATACTGCTTGCTTTAAGCTGACTT
Organism: Phlebotomus perniciosus; assembly: GCA_918844115.2. NCBI lineage: Eukaryota > Metazoa > Arthropoda > Insecta > Diptera > Psychodidae > Phlebotomus > Phlebotomus perniciosus. Next base: position 13,313 of record CAKKOB020000397.1, on the reverse strand, counting down.
AAAGCATAATGCTTGCTTTAAGCTGGCAAGGCTTGAGGGTGACTTGAAGCCGACTTAAAGCGTATAGCTGTCCGCAAGCTATTTACTTAAAGCTAGCTTGAAACTTCAGGTTTAACCTTAAAAGCTTAATGCTTGAATTTTATTTAAAAAAATACATTTTGTCCAAATATTTTTAGCAAATTTTATATTGTAGATCTACGTAAAGAATCCTCTTCAAAACCAAATTGTCGAATTAATAATTCGAAAGCTGGAAAACACTTTTGGGCTTCAGATTTTCGTTTTTTTACCACATTGAATTGAACAATCAACTTTTTGTGATTCGCACAATTTTCATCCGATTTTCAGAATTGTTTATGAGATGGAGAGCCATATAAATTTAAAAACTTTTCACGATATTTATACGTGCTTTATTTTTCCAGTATAGGTAATATCTCTCCCATGATAACATGCAATATATTTTCTATACCTGTACTTTTCATATAGACATTACCTAATGTACAAACAGATGAGGAAGTTTTATATTTATATGGAAAACCGAGAAAACCTTAAGAATGGTGGTGTCTCTGAATGTGGGTTGTTTGAATCGTTTGAGTTCATTTACTGATGCGGTTATGGTTCAAAAGCTTATTAATATTTCAAAACGGTTACCGACGATTCATGTGCTGCATGTTGATGACTTGGTGATGGGGAAAAAATTGATTGCAGCCACGAAGAAAGGAGAGATATACTAAATTTTTGCTTTTGCGGAGATCTCATGAAATATAAATTCCACCTTTTCATGAATTTCCAACAATTGATAAATATTGCTTCAATCTTTAATAATTCATCCCAAGCAACAATGCCTCAGCAGTGAACTTTTAACATTTCATACCACACACAATTTTCCACACCAACTTTCTTCATGTGATTCACGCGGGGTTGAAGAAAATCGAGAGTCTCATATTGTATTTATTTGCCAAACGAGGAAAACACGGAAAACACTCGTAAAAGTTTTTTATCATGATTCCGAACTTTGTGGGTCATTTCCCAACACGGTGACACTCTGGGAAGAATTTTCAATGTATTCGCAAAGATTTTCATATATGAATTTTATTATGTTGCGCCTTTCTTTCCAGACTCCCATCGTCGTAACAATGGCAACAGCAATGACTCAAACATCCAGTTCTGCCATACCGATAGAGATTCTGTCGAAGGCCTCTTGGGCAGGTGCGAGAGCGTCAATGAGCATGAGTTCAACGGTGATTGGACCAACACCTTCCATAGCCGTGACACCATCTCTTAGCATGGAGAAGGAGGAGAAGAGCCCGAGACTCGAGATAAGACGCACTTCGAGAACACTCTCGCCTTCGCCTAGGCGCGAAATTCGAAAATCCAGCCTTCAATTTGAGATATCACCTCATGTTATTCACAAGTAAAGCTCTTTTAGAGATTGATTATCAAAAGAAAATATATTTTTTGATTTCATCTTTTTTAATGGAATGATTTAATTTCTTTCAGAAGACAAGAATCACCGGATAAGAACGGAATGGATTTCAGCAGCAAGATGGAAATTGCAAAGACCAGCACGGATATATCGGAAGGAAGTACCAACACAGAGGACTATATAACGTGTACGGATAATTCTAAACGAGCTCAAGGTACTAAAATATCAGGAGCTAGTTCTTCATCAACCACACAGGTTCCAGGTGCGCCAAGAGCCCTGTTAAATGTCTTTTGTGGCATTCATGTGGGATCAGTGTTGACCATCCTCTCCATCATTGTATTGATACATAAAATTACCCTTGAGTTGAAATCCTTATTCATGCTTTATTGATTCAAATAAGTCATATAGATGTTTTGGCACGCACAACCAGCCTGATAAATGTTATTTATAACTCCCATTATTAGGAAAAGAATTTATCTTGCAGTGCTTCCGTTGTAACCTTTAAAGATAAGTTCCATTGAACACAAATTAAGCTCATTGTCGTTCAAGTTTCAGCACAAAGTTCCCAGACGGCGACAGTGCAAGATGGATCGTCCTTCGAGAGTGCCTCGTCTATTTATAGTCTGGCTCGTGGGGATGCTGTATGCGACGACACAGTTGTGGATGAGCAGAAACTCAGCCCAACCCCAACTGCTCACTCCATGAAGCTCTCACCAGCTCATTCGGTCAGCAGTAGCTCATCAGGGAGTTACAGCTTGAAGGACTTCACGCGGTCAAAGACGTCACCATCGAGAACGGTTAAACCGGTATCAAGTAAGCCAAAACCCGAATCCATTTCGGATGATGAAAGGAGTGAGAAAAGATACTCAAGCTCTGGATACTACGAGAGCCCCCATGATGATGGAGCTGAAGTTAAAGTGGTCAGAGGTAGACGAAGAAATGACTGGAATGATGAGGAAAGGAGACGAAAGAAAGGTGCACTTAAGTTGGAATTTGAGAAGGAAGCTCCTATAGAGAAAAGCTTTACATCACCTCATCCGAAGCCTGGATCAGCATTCAAACAGATCAGTCCTGATGATAGAACAGCCTTAAACATCCTGGATGGAACAAGTCCCAGCAAGACCAAGAGATTTCGTCCCAAGACTAGAAGGTAAGCTCTTACTTTTTTTTTGATAAATCCTTTATCTTAATTCTGATTTTGCCCTTAGATCCCCGAGGAACCGAAGTGCTTCTGGGGAAGACACCCTGATTCGCAGGACAAAGACACCCGTGATACGAAGTCCAGAACAAACCCCAGCCACGCATGTGGCAAGCAAACTCAGCCCGTCCAAGTATCAGCCGCCTTACAGTCCCAGCGGTTCACCACGCAAGCACAAGGATCCCTCACCGGTAAAGCGGTTAAAGGCACTTTCAACGGAATCCCTCCGCTCCGTCTCACCAGGCTCGGATTCTGTCTTCTACAGCGAAGCGGACGCCATGTCTGAGCATCAGGTTCACTGTCATCACTGCGGCAAGGAGATGGAGATAATCACAGCGGCTGCAGACTCACAAGAATCCCTCGGGATAGTTGAAGATGAGAGAGCGCAAATTGTCCAGCCACCGGCAGGATTTGCTGACTCCCCAGATGGCATCAGGGCGCCGCATCATACGAGGCTTTACAAGAAACTGGATAAGAGGTTTCGATCTGAAGAACGACATGGAGATCGTCGCCACTATAGGAATAGAACCGACATTAGGGCGAAGAGTGAAGAACGCGGAAAGGAGGAGATGCCCAAAAGTGTTCTACGTCCAGCTGGATCGAGTCCTTGTGTGATCCCTGTGGATGACTTCAATCCGAGGGAACAGCAAGCGGATCCTGAGCAGGGAATCTATCATGGGTTCTACAGACTAGGGACGTGGATCTGCATCGCCAACAGAGATGTCTGGAGGCGACATGAAGGACCATCAATGGAAGGTAAGGGGAATAAGCAAGATGAAACGAATAATAGAAGCAACGACGAAGAAATTTAGCGAACGAATAATTGAAGCAATGACGAACAAACTTAGTAAATGAATAAACGAAGAACGAACTACGAACAAACTTAGCGAACGAATAATAGAAGCAACGACGAACAAACTTAGCGAATGAACAATCGAAGCTATGACGAACAAACTTAGTGAATAAATAAACGAAGCAACGAACTACGAACAAACTTAGCGAACGAATAAAAGAAGCAATAACGAACCAACTTTGCGAAGTTTGCGAACGAATAATCATAAATTCAAAAAAATTCTTCCTTTTTACAGTGAGATTCTCTGATCAATCTCGTGATTTCACTGAGCGGAGGGGCTCCACGGAGTCAGAGAAAGACTTCCGGAAGAAATATCAGGCCATCACTCATCGCTTGGTCCATCGGAGATCATGTGTTGAAATGTATCGACGACAGAGCATCAACAGTTTCGGTGAGTTGAATTCTTTGGCACTTTGGCGAATGCGGAAGAGCCAAGGGTTCTCTAATTGCAGAAATACCTGCTCACAAATTGTGTCACAAGTGTGAAGATTTTGCCCAGAAAATCTCGTAAGACTTTTCATGTCCGCGGAAAAACAATGAAAAACTCCTCGAGGCTATATTTATCAGTCCGCGCCACCGATTACAGACGAATGAGTGAGCTTGAGAATTGCTCTGGATTACGTCTTCAGTCTATCAGCGCCTTCACAGTGATTATAATCTCTCTTGTTTTCACGTGTACAAAAGGCGTTTGGTTATTTCTCAGAGAAATGCTTATTTAATTGGATTTGACTTGCAATTAGTGTTTTGTCCTTGTTTCTCGTTTTTTCTCCTCAAAAAAACCATTAACAATGATCGGTGAGTTTTGTTTTTAGTCCGATTAATATATGTAAGAGAGTTTTCCGCATCTGTTATGTCTATAAATATCTATCCAATTGATTATGTACTTTTATTTTTAAACATTCCTCTCGCAAAATTGTATCATTCCACATGTTTTAAGATATTGCAATGTTCGCCTCGTCAAGTACTCCTGACTCCATTCGGGGGCGCCTCGAGGAGATTTTCAAGCTAATGCTAATGGTATGGGCACGACAGACTGTTGCCAATAAAATAGTATCCGGCGGCACAATGACTGGTATTTCGTCAAGAATATATTTTTCCCACCAATATTAGAGGGTTGTGTAACTTAAAAATTTAATCTCTTCCACGTGCAGACACTGACAAGACGGTGGTGGTGTGTCGTGATTCTGGTGAGTTTGGCTTCAGGATTCACGGCTCGAAGCCCGTCGTGGTGTCTGCCATTGAGCCGGACACGCCGGCTGAGTCGTCTGGGCTGGAAGTGGGTGATATTGTGTTGTCGGTGAATGGGATATCTGTGATCGACAAGAGCCACTCTGAGGTCGTGAAGATTGCTCACGCGGGAAGTGATACGTTGGAGCTGGAGGTGGCACGAACAATAGGGATGTTGTCGGCCAATGGAGCAGACAATGCTGCAATCTACTCTGGGTATCTCTTGAGACAAAGTGGCTATGCCAGTGGAAGTATTAGCAGCGGAAAGTGGGTCAGGAGATGGTTCACTCTGCGTCCTGATCACTGTCTCTATTTTTACAAGACAGATGGGGTGAGTGTCTAAAAATATATTTATTCTGATTAAAATTAGATATTTTAAATCTTTATTTTGTAAGCCTATCTGGTAATTCCCAATGTTTTCAAATGTGTTTAATTATTAAAATTGGATGAAAATAAATCTTAATCCCATTAAGGACTATTTTGAACAGTATATGTGACCCGCAGCAACAAATTGATCTCAACAACAATAATAATTTATTTTGTTCAAAATTGAATTCAAATTGAATAAAGTCTTTAAATATTTTAAAATGTTTTCAAATGATCTAGTAAAAAGCTTATTCTTGTACGAATGTTGTGCGAATATTAGTACTAAAAGAGAGAGAAACGTATGATTTTTGTCAGGAGATTAAAGAGATGCGATTATCATATTTAGTGGAGGCGCCGGGTGATTTTGACAATATTTTCCCACATTCAATACTCCCTTAGAAGTCCCTTGATATAATGTCTCATCATTTTAATTTGAAAACTTTCTCAAAATTCTTGTAAAACTATTCAACATCAAGACCAGATTCAACATTCTTGTTACATTTTCTCAGTGTTTTGTCCACAAAACTTCAAAATTCAATTTAGGGACTTTTTTTAGTGAATTTTATGATCTTCCAGATCATCTTTTCAAAATCAATCACAAGATTCCATTAAAATAATTTTTAGATTTAAATAAAATTCATCTATTCGGCAACTTTTTGGAATCTGTATTCTTGAAATATCTATTTAAACTTTCCTACTGTTTGAAAGATGGCGCACCTTGAAATTTGTTTTCTGAATTTGGATAACGACAATTCGGCGTGACTATTTTGTTACACCTAATATGAAATATTGTCGTTATCCAAATCCAGAAATCAAATTTCAGGGTGTGCCATCTATCAAACAGTAGGAAAATTTAAATAGATATTTCAAGACATCAAGAATCCAGATTCCAAAAAGCTGCCGAATAGAGGGTATATTTAGGAAAATTTATGGCTTTAGAATTTTTTTATATATATTTTTCCTTTAAATTTCAGGACTCTCAACCGGTTGGGGCGATTCTCCTGACCAACCACACTGTTGATCACTGTTCTAGCAACGAATTGGGTAAGCCCTACGCCTTTAGGATTGACGGTCCTGAGGCCCCCACCCTCTATCTAGCCGCTGACTCTGAGGAAGCAGCCAATCGGTGGGTAGCCGTGATGAGTCACGCATCACAGCAAAGTGATCCCTGGCTAGATGTTAGCACACGGAATCTCCGATTGTCGCCAAACTGTGTCCCTCGGGCGGACTGCTTTGGGTACTTGTTGAAGTTGGGCAGTCGCTGGCGTGCCTGGTCTAAGAGATATTGCGTGCTCAAGGATGCCTGCATGTACTTCTATCATGATGGCAACAGCAAGAGTGCATTCGGTGAGTATATTTGCATATTAATTTTCCGCGATATTTTGTGGCATGTGTATTTGCATTTGGCAGGCATGGCCTGTCTGCAGGGCTACCGTGTGCAGCCGACAAGCACTGCTGGCGGGAAGAAGTACGCCTTTGAAGTGGCACCACCGGAGCCCAAGCTCAGGCATTATTACTTCTCGACAGAAACGGAAATGGACAAGAAGAGGTAAAAGCGCCCCTTCTTTTCTCACCTTTGCACTCTCCTTAATTGATGCTTTTTTTGCGTAACAATGGCATTTCTCCTGCAGATGGGTTGCAGCACTCGAATACTCCATCGACAGGTGGATGAAGGCGGGTTAAGACGGATTCACAATTTATTGTGATTCGCCAAAAGAGGCGTTTTTGCAAAATGAGGGAAAAATTTATATATAATGAATAAATTTGTTTATCGTATTTACAAAGATTTCGAAGTTGTTAGCAATGATGAGAAATATACTCCTTAGTAAAGAATTATTATGAATGTACTCTAGAGAAACCAAATATAGCTATTGTCGTTAATGTTGACGTAGAAAAAATCACAAGAGACGGTTTAAAAAATACTCAAAAAAATATCTCTCGTTCTATGAATATACGAAATGGGAAATACGAATTCATAATAAACATTATCTTATGGCGGAAACCTAATTTGTTAAATGGAAAATGTTTTAAAAATCACACAATGTAGCACTGACCATTATTCAAATTTTAATGTGAAAATAAAAAAATGTATAAGTGAAGCAAAAATAGAAAGTAAAATATATATTTCAAAATGTTAGAGCTTTAATTCTAACTGTAAAATATATTTTTTAATAAATAAAAAAAACTGAGATAAAAATCTAAATAAATGGAGAATGGACCATAAATCAATGTTATTAAATTGAAAGAATCTTTTCCTTTCCTTTTAAATAAAGAAAGGTTTTTGATTTTCATTTCAAATTGTTGATGTTTACCTCAGAAGAAAAATGGAAAGAATGACACCCAACATTTATACAAAATAAATTGTTGAGATTATTTCATATCAAAGCACAAACTTATTCTAGAATAAATAAAATATCTAAATAATAAATGAAAAAAAAAGAATTATGATAATTTGTTATTATTGTACCTCAATGTGCTAGTCGAATAAATTACGGGAAGTCACTAAAAGTGCTTTTACAATCGGTAAAATGGTGTTGAAAAGATAATGTCTACTGTTTGTTCTGATTATATCATTTTCTCTAAATGAACTTTATGTTACCCCCTCCAGTAAAAGCACATTAAAAATTCTAATTAAACCACAAGAGGAAATCGCCCAATAAACAACAAAGACTAAAGAGGAAAAATATAAATATAGAAAAATAAATTGAAGAAAAAAAACGAATGCGTAAATTAGATATACAAGAAACTACCGAAAAAAAATAAGTATATTCCAAAGAAATTGTAAAATTAAGATTATATAGGATTTACTTGAATGAATAACCCCATGAAAAAAGTGTAGGGAGAGTAAAAAAATGTTGTAATAAGAAATATATCTGTATTATACCTAAGTGTTATTAGTATGGCAGATGAAAGCAAAAAAAAACACACAATTACATTATTGTACTGTCGATGAATTTTCAAAAGATAATTAATTATGTAATTTGATAGTTGTGGCAGATTAATATAGAGAGCAAAAGAAATAGCAAACCACACACTTAATATTTGGGTGGTATTCACCCCATTTGTTACAATCGCGTAGAAAAAAATGAATCGTGATGGTGTGAATAACATTCGTTTTGATGAATATTAAAAATTTTATGTAGAACTTTTATTAAGTGAAAGACAAATGGGACAGAAAGAAAAGAAACATTTAATCATCTCTTATCTCACTTGATGTCAAGAATAGACGTCGTGTATGAAAAATTTATTGGACGACACGAAAAGAGCAAATAAAGTTAAAAAGGAAGAAAAGAAAAGAAGTTGAAGAAGAAATCTCATTACGATGAACTACGCTCACTGCCAAAGAATGTTTGAAATGGAAAGGGAGAAAATATAATAAATCCTATTAAATTAAGCAAACTCCACTAATCTTTTGTGGCTGTTTCGTGTGAATTTGTTGCACTTACCTTTCCCTTTGTCCTGCGGTTTTTGCTGCTATTTTTTTTCTGCAAGCATTCACCTGTATAAATTGAGGCGTCAGTGGCCCTTTACTTGTTCATCTGCTCCTTTTTCTCCTGAAATTGTATCGTATTTCATGCAAGGGGGAAATAGTTTTAGGTATTTAAAGAATTTATCTTTTTTCATAAATTTTTTATCCCTTTTAATAATATTTTTCTAAATATGTATTTTGCAATCTTATATAGGGGAGAGCGGGGATAATTGAACAGGGGTACCTTAGGAGTGACAGGAAGTGAAATTGCCTTATCATTATATGAAACAATTAAAAAAAATGTTTTCATCATTTTGAAAAAAAATTCTTGTGACTATATTTTCGACTTTATCACCACTATAAAGGTCATATTTTAAAATTGGACCAATAGATTTAGAGATATGACCGAATTAAAATATAGATCAAATTATAATAGGGGAGAGCGGGGCAGTCAAACAGGGACTCTTTTTAAACAGTCAATAAATCTTGAACATAAAACCATATATGATTAAATTTATTTTGTAATCTTGTAAAGCAACTAAAACAACCAAAGAAACCTTTAATTGAGAAAAATATGGCTGTAAATAAAAATAATAGCATTTTGAGAAAAATGCCTAAAATCGAAACTAAAAGGAGTAGAGAGAAGATAATTTCAGTAAACATGCATATTATTAAGACATTTCATTAAATAGTAGTTTGGTCTCATTTGGTTGAAAAATGTGACGAAAATAGCCGTGTTTGAAAGTGCCCCACATGTGAGGTGCCTTTAAACTACTATCAACACGTGGAAAATTTTATTTTCAGGGAACGAGCTAAACAGTTTTTTAAAGCTTATACCCAAGGGTAGCCCATAGGCTATGCAGAGTTCCTGTACTGTTTGCTGTCTTTCCACAAAACTCTTTTGACCAAAATCCTGAAATTTCTGTTTGAAACTGACCCGCTCTCCCCTATTTATATCTACAACTAATCTATGAGATCCAATTACCTGATCTGCGTTGAAAAGTTAATCAGAAAACATTTTCTTATACACAGAAAAGATCCACAAATATCCAATAGAAGTTAATTGTGTCGAATAATAAGTTTATTCGCTTTATTCGTGTTGTAAAAGTAGAAAAAACCGAATTAAATTTTTACAGTCGCCCCAAGAATCGAACCCGGAGCCGAGAAATGATCCTACACCCTCTTAGCCACACTCCCAACGATTGGCCCATTGAGCTTTGACGAACACGAGTTTTTGCATTTTTATGGATAAAAAAAAATCTGACACAATCTTGTGTTTGGAAACATAAAATTTAACTACCATCATATTAATGTCCGCCTTGGCCACACTTGCCCTAGTGTGCCATACCCCGAAAAGGAGAACATAATAAGGAAGGCATGAGAATAAAGAATGAGGATGACCTGGTCGTTGTAGAAGAATTCTCAGGATATATTTAGCGTTTTATGCTCGCTAGCGCATATATCTTATGTTGCTAGAGAGCGGGTGACTGTAAAAGGAAATGACATCATGACACACAATCCCACAATTCCAATAAACTCTCCTCCCCGTCTTTTCTTTCGCATTTAAGTGTTCTCGTCGCAATCACTTGCAAGTGTGCAGATTCTTCCTTTAATAACCGCACACTCGCTTCTGTTTTGCTTTAACAAAAGAGGCGAAAATTAAGCAAATATTTACCAATGGAAAATGATGTTTTGCTGGGTAGCACTAATTGGTGAAGACATTTAAAATTACTGGACAAAAGCAGATTTTTCTCGCCATTACAACAATAATCACGCATTTCTCGTTTAATAATATCAATTGTGCCCATGTCACATGCAAAAACGCCTCTCAATATTTAACCACAATATTCAGCCCGAAAAAAAGATTAATGCAAATATTAATAATGGCGTCCCATATTCACAGTTTTAATCAATGTTTCACATGAGCAATTTAAATTATCTCTTTTTTTTCTTTCTCACGCCATGAAAGTTACATGACACATAATTGATTAATTGAAGTGTGGAATAACATTAAAAAATTGTCTATATTTCATTATGGTTTTGCTTCGAGAAAATATTGTGCATAATTTTTCCAAGCATTATAGAATTTCTTTTGGGATTAACAGAACCAATTTTATAACACATACTCCACATCTTTTCAAGGAAGAATCTTCTAAGTGGGTCAAGTGACCATTAGAATTATTTTAGAAAGGAAAAGAGTTATCTCTGTGGATATTATGTACGGACGGACATATTAGGGCAAGGTTTCTGTCTTACAATTTCACGATTCTCCTTTTGCATGTCAACATTGAAAAAAAAGAAAAATTATACCGAGACTTACAGAAAAGAGTAAAGAGAAAATAATGAACACTGGGGGAAAAATAGAAAACATGTCTGAAAGAAAAGGGAGACGGAAGAGCCTGGGGGAAAACACCGACAGGATGAACACGAGAGACATATCCACGTGAAAACGAAATCGAAAAATCCATTTCCAGTTCTTTAAAGAATAAACACCCCCATATAGACAAGAAATGTCGGGAAAGCTGCTCCAAGTAAGAGATTTTCCTAGTCTTTCTTTTCATATGCAATGGAATTTACACAAAAGTGCAATATCTCCTCTCTCTCGCATTTTTTTGATTCTTTTATTCCTGCAAATTTGCCACTTAAATCACCCCCATAATAGAGTGAATGAAGTGCCATAGAGAGAATAAGAGATAGTGTATAAAGCGCTATCAAATTGATATTTACAATATATCTTGGCCGTCACACTAATACTAATCGAAAGAGAGGAAAATCTATTGGGTTGAAAGGAGAGAAAATGGAACACGTGAAACAATTTATTGATTTTCTTGTCCTTTTTCTCAACCTCGTCCTCCCTCAGCTCCTTCTTACCCTTGAATCAACGAGAGATTTCCTTCCAATGCATTGAAATTTGTTTTTGGCTCCAAGCCACACATTGAAGAAAACATTAAATAAGCATCAGACACCTTTCACTCCCACTCATTCTACCTGAGGAGTCACATTTGGAGGGAATTTTTTCTTTTAGTTATACCCCTCAATTGTTCACAAAATGTCCCCTCTATTATACCCTCTACCTCCCACCGCCCACCTCCCACACCCCCGCCCTAAAACATCACAGCATCTCTTTAAGCGAGATTTTCATTCCATATAAGATGGGCAAAATTGCTCCCAATACGACTTCTTATAAAGGCAAAGACAATAAATATCTTTTTCCTTTCGCAGTTTCTTATGTTTTTCTATTCAATCATTCTATTTATTTTTTTTCCCTCTGGCAAACCCCTTTTTTTCACAATTGAACTCACACATTATTTTCCTGTCGACGAAGCAAAAAGAGAGCAAAGTTAGGGAGAGGAAAAGTCGGACAGGAGAAAAATTTCTCACATCAAATTGAAGCAAATTCGTCTATTTCACACCCAAGAGTCCATTTCACCGAGCAAAGGTTATATTTTCTCTCCCTCAATTTTGCTACATTTTTACTATTATTTGTTTTTACCTCTCTTAACTTTCTTACTTATTATATTCGTGTTCTTATTCTTTTTGCAAACACCATAAATTGGTGAGAAAAACAAAATTATTATAAAGGACATTGTATAGGACGAAAATCCACAATAGATGAAGACAAATAAGGCATTTTTTGCCAGATCATCTATTTTAAAACAGAATTCTATAGCGGAGGAGAGGCTAAATGAAGCCAGGGTTGGTGCTATAGGGGAGAGTCGGGCAAATTGGCAGCGCATAAAATTCGATTTGTTCCATATTTAGGTAGAACGAAAAGAATAAGCAACATCATTTGTACTAGAAAAAGTTACAATTTTGGACCCGAGATAAGAAAATATAAACAGAAATCGAATATTTTAGTTTTCCTGGTTTTCCGAGAAAATTTAAGTCTTTTCGCATTAATTTTCGGCTTTCTTGTAACTTTTTGGAGGGCTTCAGAACGCACTCAACTAAAACTGGTCGTTTAGTATAATATTGCCCCGACACAAAAATAGCAATACTGCAATCCGAATGTGTTTATCCGATTATACGTTTATCCGTCTGTTATTGATCTGGAGGCCAAACGGTTGCAGATAGAGACTTCGAGTCTTCGGGGGACCCCCCTAAAGTCGACTCTGGGATCAGGACCAGGCCCTTCATTTTTCAGAAAAGCCCCCCTATCCCCTATAAAATCATGTTTTTTGGTATATCTCAAAAACCAGTCCTGTGATTTTTTTCATTTTCACATATGTTTTGTAGAATCACTAGGACGCACTTTTCGTCCATACATGATAATGACCTTATTACATTCCGTCTAACGGTTTTTCAAGGTCAAAAATTTAGAACTCTCTTTTCAAGGGTTTTACTCGCCCCAAACCCATCATGTAAGTACTCAATGAAAAGGTTTTTGGATTTCCTACAATCCTAAACCACTTTCACCGGGTTTAAAGGTAAACTGGATTTGAACTAATTTTAAACCGGAATTCGTTCTTGATTCTCAACCCTATCATGTGGGTATTCATTTGAACAGTTTTTGAATTTCCTACAATTCTATACAGGCTTGAACAGACTTCTTCGTCCCTCTAACTCCATTGTAAAAAAAAACGTTGCGAAAAAATATTAATTATTTATATTTTTGTTTAAATATTTTTGGTACTTTTTGTCTAAATTTCGCAAATTTAATCAAAAATAAAATAAAATTAAAAAAATAACAAATATTAAGTTATTATAATTGGGTTAATTACCAAAATGATAAACTTTTTATATTGCTTTTATGATCACAAAGGCTCAGACATAACAC